>JAVTVY010020804.1:0-79617 GCA_036873755.1 Hanleya hanleyi
TAAGAACTCCTCTGACGGCTCTGGGACTAAGTTCAAGTCGGGAGTTACGCAATCTTCCGTCTCTGTGTCTGGGACAACAAAGGACTCTGTCTCCAAGTGGCGGCCTGCTTTCACAAATCGACCTTTTGTTATCGGGACCGAACAAAAGACTTCTTCTTCACGGGTTCCGGCTTCATCCAATCTATTGTCTGATGTCCTTTCACAGTCTAATACTCGGAAAAAGAGAAAGCTTCAATGGGCTTCGACTTCACCTCTGCGATTTAAGTCTCGGCTTTCTTCTACGACTGCTTCGTCCAAAACAGCTCCGCGGACTACGGCTGCACCTCTGCCTTCAAAGTCCATGTCTTCATTGTTCCCTCGTTCTGATTCCACACTGACACTTCGGGCTCCGACTTTATATCAATCTACGGTTTCTACCTCAGTTGGTTTCTTGCAACGCCGTTCTCGTATGCCACAACGTCGTTCCCGTACACCTACCTCTACGTCGTTCTCATACACCGCAATGTTGTTCTCGTACGCCATTACGTCGTTCCCATACACCACTATGCCGTTCCTGTACACCACAACGCTGTTCCCGTACGCCGTTACGGCGTTCCCATACACCTTTACACCATTCCCGTATGCCACAATGCCGTTCCCATACGCCACAACGCCGTTCCTGTTCACCACAACACCATTGTTGTTTCACTACGTCGTTCTCTTACACCTCCACGCAGAGGTCGTCAAGGTCGTTGTTCTCGGTCGCCATCTCGATGTCATCCACTCATCCGCTTGTTCGTCTGTTGTCTGTTTCTCATCAAGGCCTCAACGAGATTTCACCTGATCCTCGCTCGTCTTCTGCATCTTCTACCTCTAGCCAGGAATCATCGTCTTCTATTGTCAACTCTGTAGACGCGTGTTCATTATCGTTTGAGGATAAGATGACTGCTCTGTTTGCTCTCGTCCCTGAGATGCCCTAGCCTACTACTGCTGTCTCTTCTTCTTCTCGTTCTAGACACAAGTGTGTGACAGCGGCTTCTTCTGTCATTTCGTGCGCACCTTTGGTGACAACTTCTACTTCCTGTGCTCCGTCTCTGGCTTGGGTGTCCAATTGTATCGCCTACGACCGTCAACTTGAGGACGACAACAAGTTTACGAAACCTACTTTCACGTTTGACCAACTCCACGATGGTATTCTTCCAGACAAGCCTCCTATACCGGACCGTGATTTAGATCAAGTATTGAAGACTTCCAAACCGTCTTCCCGTAGCTTTTCCTCCAAGGTAGTTGATAATCTTCAGGAGATGTTGCTCGCCATTCAGCGTATTACGTCGTACATCGACTGATTCCTGTTCGCCACAACTCGACTTGCATTCGATCCTGCCATCCGACAGTCTGATGGATTGGCTCTTCTGTCTCCCGGTCACCTCACCTACCTACAGGGTTTTCTTGACCCGCTGAACAAGTCTAACCCTCATGTCATTGAGGCGGGCTGCTATTCTTATGTTTCTCTTCTTCAGGCTCAGCGCAAAGCATTGCTATGCGACACCAAGCCCGAAGTTCTGTTTTCTGCTAGAACCCAACTGTTGCATCAGGCTTTGACTTCTAAGTTCGTGTTCAACAATGCAATTGAATCTGTCGGAGGAACTTGATGCTAAAGGTCACATACCGTACAGACATGTATCCACATGGGATTTCTCGACTCTCTATACTACAATCCCTCATCAAGACCTTATTGACCGTCTAAGTTCATTAATAGTATCTGTGTTCAAGAAAACTGATCGTAGATATATTAATGTCGGAAGCCATAAAGCATTCTTAGCTCTACTACATACCAGAGATATCATTCATGGGATGTTTCTTTGTTTATAGAGTTGCTTGAATTTCTCATTAAAAATATTTATGTGAAATTTGGCAACACAATATATCAGCAGCATATAGGTATTCCAATGGGCACTAATTGTGCACCCCTGTTGGCTGACCTGTATCTGTTCTCTTATGAATATGACTACATGCAGGCGCTTTCAAAAACCGATCCATTCAAAGCCCGTTCCTTCTCATTCACCAAACGCTATATAGACGATCTTCTCGCTGTGGATAATCGCTATATAAATGACGCAGTGAAGGATATATATCCACCTTCACTGGATTTGAAGGAACTACAGATAGCCCTACAGGCACATCTTATTTAGATCTCTATCTCTATAAAAATGAAGCGGGCATTCTCTCTCGTCGACTTTATGACAAAAGAGATGATTACAATTTCGACATCGTAAACTATCCCTTTCTGGATAGTAATATTCCAGTGGGACCTGCATATGGCGTATACATATCTCGCTTAGTAGCAATTGCTAGATCCTGTGTTAAATGTGATGATTTTAATCAACGTCACAAAACATTGTTGCAGAAACTTCTAAAACAGGGCTATTCCACCAAGCGCCTCCACTCAAAGTTTCTCAAATTTGGCGATACATATCGCATGCTGATAGCAAAATACGAACGTAGCGTGCAAGATCTATGGCGTTACGTTTCGTAACTGGTGTCTAATTCCGCTTAACCTGGGGCTAGGGGCCGTATGAACCCATGTACTTCAAGATCCTCATGGTGCTCATATGAACAGTCACAATCAAAGCGTGACTGAGATACACCATTCTCTAGATAACGACTTTAGAACGATTATTATGGATTAAGAATACTGATCAGCGATACGGATTTATATTTTTGGAACATCATGATGTCTTGTCGGCATCATTGAAAACTGTTGACCGCTTCTCTCTTGCAGGAAACTAGCCTATGTTTATGTATACTATGATTGTCTTTTTTTGAATTTGGTGCTAATACTGTTATATGGATATGGAATAGGTCTTTGGATTATGGACGCGGATATTCTTTAATGGACGACGGCTGAATTATGAATGACGGACTAGACGCTTGTATGCCTGGTATTCACGAGGAGAGGACATCTAGACTCCTTTCTGCAGCGTCTCAGCATCCAGCTTATGATTCATCTTCGTTTGATCGGAGGGGGAATCAGAATCAAGCTTACAGGACTACCCAGCGAGAGGTTTTTTCCCCCGGTAATTTTCGTCCCTTCGACAAGTCTTCACGTCATCGTGGTCGACGCGCTACGTGTGGGAGGTCTATTAGAGGTAGAGGTGCCTCCAACAAGTGACTATCTGCATTCCATCTCCCATCCTTATGTCATTGACTTTCGTCTGCCCGCCTTTCGTCCTTTCAGTCATCATGTTGTTGGTGGCCGTTTGCAGCACTTTTGGGAGAATTCGCAGCTCATTACAGACGACGTCTGGGTTCTCGAGACATTAAAAGGATTCCTCTTCGATTTCCAGTCCCAGCCCAAGCTCATCTCCCGACCTCGTCCTTCACTTCTGCCAGTTCCCTCAGGACACGTTCAGACGCTTCTTTCTTCTGTCGCCACGCTCATCTCCAAGGGTGCGGTCAGAGAGTTGCCTCAGGCCGAGGACAGCATCGGTTTCTACAGCCATGTCTTCCTAGTCCCGAAGAAGGATTCCAACCAAATGCGTATGATCATCGACCTGAGACGGCTCAACAAACTTCACCTGTCACCATCTCCTCATTTTTCATCGATCCGGGCCGGCATACATCACCGAGATTGGTTGGCATCCATCGATTTGCAAGACGCATATCTCCATATACCCATTCATCCTCACCATTGTCGTTTCCTACGCTTTACAATCGCCGATTCGAGTGGCAAGTCCTCCCGTTCAGAGTCAACATCGCCCCATGGCTTTTCACCCGCATCACTTCTCCAGTCAAGGCGTTCCTCCATATACGGGGCATTCACATCGAGGTTTACATAGACGACATCCTCATTTGGGCGGCGGACAAGCCTTTTCTCAACGCTCAGATCCGGTTCACTTTGCTCATCCTTCAACATCTCGGGTTCATTCTTCACCCTCAGAAGTCAGAGTTGGTACCAGCACAACTTCGTCATTACATTGGTGCAGTCTTCGAGACGATCCATCAACTAGTACGACCTCCGGAAGACCGTTGGATCAAACTTCAGACGTTGGTACTAAAGTTTTTGTCATCACCGTCTCAGCCCCTTCATCTTTGGCAAAGTCTTCTAGGGCTTCACGCAGGACCTTACTCATTACGGGCGTCTCCAAGTTCAGCCGCTGCAGTACCATCTTCCATACCTTCAGATGTCATCCCTCAATCCTCTAGTTCCGGTGTTGACATATCTACATCTACATCTGATTTGGTGGCAGTTCCGTCACAATGTCATGCGGGGAGTTCCTTTCCTATCACCGACTCCAGATTACCATCTCTACTCCGATGCTTCCGAGTCAGGTTGGGGAGCCCATCTAGACGACCTGTAGGTGTCCGGCAGATGGTCGATGTCGGATGCCAGACTTCATATCAACCTTCTGAAGATGAAGGCAGTCATCCTAGCAGTTCAGCATTGGAGTTGTCTTCCGGTGAATTCGTCCCTTCTCATCGCAACGGACAACTCTACTGTCATTGCTCACATCAACAAGATGGGTACCACCCGATCTTACGCTACATTTCGTCTGGTTTGGACTCTCTTCGACTGGGCTCTACTGCATCACCGCCATCTCACTGCTCGCCATGTTCCGGGTCGGCTCAATGTCTTAGCAGATCGCCTTTCTCGTCCCGACACCGTAATTCAAACCGAATGGCAGCTTCATCCGGAGGTCTTCCAACGCATCATCAGCATCTGGGAGTCCCCCTTGATCGACCTGTTTGCGACGAGGAACAATGCTCAGCTCTCCCTCTTCGTCAGCCCGTTTCTGGACCCTCAAGCCTTCGCCATCGATGCTCTAGCGATCAGCTGGACAACTTCCTTGCATATGCCTACCCTCCCATTGCCCTGCTTCAGGAAGTTCTACATAAGATTGCTCAGCACGACTGCGTCATCCTGCTCGTTGTCCCGTGGTGGCCTCGTCGACCGTGGTTTCCGGCTCTGGTTCCTCTTCTCACCGCCCCTCCACGCCGCCTACCAGCATGTCCCAGCCTGTTGCGTCAACCTCACGGGTTAATCCACCACAACCGCCAGTAGCTCAACCTCTGCAGACTATCCAGTGTGCACTCACAGACCAAGCGCCTACACTCAAAGTTTCTCAAATTTGGCGATACATATCGCATGCTGATAGCAAAATACGAACGTAGCGTGCAAGATCTATGGCGCTACGTTTCGTAACTTGTGTCTAATTCCGCTCAACCCGGGGCTAGGGGCCGTATGAACCCATGTACTTCAAGAACCTCATGGTACTCATATGAACAGTCACAATCAAAGCGTGACTGAGATACATCATTCTTTAGATGACGACTTTACAACGAATATTATGGATTAAGAATACTGATCAGCGATACGGATTTGATATTTTTGGAACGTCCTGATGTCTTGCCGGCATCATTGAAAACTGTTGACCGCTTCTCTCTTGCAGGAAACAAGCCTATGTTTTTGTATACTATGAATTTGGTGCTAATACTGTTATATGGAAAATGGAATAGGTCTTTGGATTATGGACGCGGATATTCTCTAATGGACGACGGCTGGATTATGAATGACGGATTAGACGCTTGTAATTCAGCAGAAGTTGCAGAGACGATGGTTTCAGCCAATCGATCATCCACATCACAGCTCTATCAATCTAAGTGGACTTCGTCTCCTGGTGCCGAGACCGAGGCATCGATCCCGACTCTGCCTCTCTTTCCATAGTAGCGGAGTTCCTCCTTCACCTACACCGAGATAGGAAGTTTCAAATCAGCACCATTGAGGGGTACCGGTCAGCTTTAACCAGGGTTTTACGTCTTTCGACGGGCATCGACATTAGCCTGAATGACAACATCTCCGCTCTCCTACGTGCTTTCGCCTTACAGTCTCACCGTACCTGACAACTGTTAGCGAAGTGGGATATTGGAGTGGTTCTTAGCACTATTCTTCGTCCACCTTTCAAACCCCTACAGTCAGCCTCTATTAAAGGTCAACCCAAACGATCTGAGGTCAAAAATATAAAAAATAGTCCTTTCGATCCTGAAAATAATGATATTTTTTCATAATTTTGTGCCGTCTGGTTGGCGAGATATTGCCGTTTGAAAGGTGAAAATCGCTCTCCTGTCAATTCCAGCTGTGTCGTCACGGAGGGACAGCCGTCTTGTATTCTCTATGTTAAAACCGTATACCACAGCCATAAGTAGCTGCTGATTTATGGAAATTTTCGGAGTATCGGGGCATCATTTGTTAAATATGCCGCGACGTTGTGTAGTGGGAGGTTGCAGTTTTACTACAGATGACGGCGTTAGTATTCATTTGTGGCATAAAGACGAGAAAATCGCTGCAAATTGGACGAAATTTGTACGCAACACGAGGGTGTGGAAAGAGGGCCCGAGCCAGTACTCGTATAATTTGCTCGGCACATTTTGACAGAAAGACATCATTCGAGAACCTCTACAGCGTAGCAGTTGAATTCGGGTACAAACCAAAACTAAAGAGAACAGCTATTCCAACTATCAAGCCTAAGAACAATCAGAATGTGACGGCAAAGAAATCGGACAAGGAGAATCTACCACGGACATCGGCTGAACGAACCTTGCCTGCAAGCGAGGCCTCGGGCAGAGAGACGCTGTACATGCCCTGCTCGCTTTCGCGTCCCCAATGAACGCCCGGAATGCTATCCATGATGTGGCATTTGTTGCTTGAGCACCTACAAGTTAGATTGGATGAGTCTCTATTTCATATGTACTATTTAATAATAATAAAATGATCTTTCATAAATATATATACGTTTGATAAGTAAATAAAAAAATAAAAATAAAAATTAAAAATTAAAAAAAATGAAAAAATTATTTCAAGTATTTCTTAATAGGCAGAGTTACTTCTTTTGTTTCCCCTTTAAAATACATTATGAAACAGGGGCTGGGTCCAGTCTACCTACAAGTGTGAGAGTGCATGTAGATCAGACAACGACAAAGTCGTAGTGATCGGGCAAACCCGTCACCTTTTATTGTTTGTTTTTTCTGAACACCTATTGGTTCTGAACACCAATTGGAGTGAATGGCTGTAGATACAGAAGTGATAATAATACTTTCATAATCCTTTTTCATTTGAGATTGTGGGAATATCATTCGATTTCAATTTAATTGACGTAATAAGTCGAAAATTGAGCAAACATGATTGCCGATCCATCACGTC
Organism: Hanleya hanleyi; assembly: GCA_036873755.1. Taxonomy (NCBI): domain Eukaryota; kingdom Metazoa; phylum Mollusca; class Polyplacophora; order Lepidopleurida; family Hanleyidae; genus Hanleya; species Hanleya hanleyi. The sequence goes on from JAVTVY010020804.1 coordinate 7,178, forward strand.
GTTTCGACACCCACTCACCACGGCTTACTTTTCGCCATGAATGTTCAAAGTTTTTTTATCAAACTATATAATTCTGAAATTGGTATTTCATGGGGATTATGAGAAAACAAACAGAATTCAAATCGGACGTATATCAGTAGAGTTATCAACAGTTTACTGTCCATTCTGTCGAATCCCGGAGTTTATCCCTTCGAAAAGGCCGTCTCGGCCAGTAACAACAACAACACAAACGTGCTCGTTCTTTACATCACAGAATCGTTCTACATTCAATACAGTTTGAAATATATGGACATTTGGTCTTATAGATGACGATAATAAAGTTTCCAGTCAAGTTGCATACCAATCTGTATTCAACAAACGACCTCTCCGAATCCTGTCGTCGTCGAGTTCCACGTTGTCAGAATGGTTGTCACTGTCAGAATCGGAGCCGTACGGCTCAAATTGATAGGGCTGAATTCCGCCGTTGGTCTTCAAACAACTGTTAATTTGCCCGTCATCATCCTCCTCTATGTCTATTTCATCTTCTTGGCGAAAAATATTTCCATCTAAGCAGCTGATATCGCTCGAATCGACATCTGAATCGGAGCTCTGACTGCACTCGCTTTCCATGTTATCCGCTGTTTTTTCTCAGGCAACTTCCCTGCGTGACGTCATCAACCCAACTGTGAAAGTGTGAAAAAGCCCACTTTGCTTCCATATTACGTGTGTTTCTGATCAGATTAGAATTTTTTCAATATTTTTTTCATACAAAGTGAAGTATGAACTATGATTTTTAAGGATTTTTAGACAAAAAAAAATCCCGTTTGCGTTGACCTTTAAAGCTGTTTCCTACAAGACTGACTTCCTGTCGGCCTTCGCTTTGGCTTCTAGAGTATCCGAGCTTCACGCCCTGGAGAGGAAGTCGATGACCTGGACGGCAGATTGGTCTCGCATCTCTTTCCGTCCCATTCCAGAGTTCATCGCCAAAAATGAGGCTGTGCGCCAAGGTCCTTGTGCTCTACGTCTGTATTCTATCACTGCATTAACATACTTCGTTCGTGGCCTTGATGACGACATCCTGTTATGTCCAGTACAAGCAATACGTCACTACCTCACTCGTACCGACCCAGTTCGGGGGTCTCGTCGACTGCTATTTCTCTCTCTTCAGCCAGCTGCAGTTCGTGTCATCACCAAGAACACGGTGGCCTCTTGGTTGAAGAAGACCATTAAGTGGACATATCAACTCGCCCATGACGCTTCCTCACTTCTGGCTCAGCTTCTTCCCATGAAATTCGTGCCATCGCTACATCATGGCCATTATGGAAGAACTTATCCTTGAATGACATTGTCCTATCCTGTGCTTGGAGTGCCAATTCGACTTTTACCGACTACTATCTGAGAGACATGTCAGTACAATCAGATAAAGTGACCACATTGAGAGGGTCTAGCCACCATAATAGGTGACGTTTGACTTCCTCTGTGACAGTAATCATGGAATTGCTGTGCCTGTCTATCCAATGATGGTTCAGATATAGCATCAATGGACGTAACTGTAATCGGCCTCGAGGTGTGACATCCTGAGTGGATGTCAGCAGACCGATTACTGTTGCAAATTGAAGGGCTGTTCGGCAAGAATGTCTGAGGAACAATGGTATCTCTTGACATACCTTGCGCCAGCGAACTTCCGGTGGCCGAGCAAGAGCCAAATTTGTGTCGTAAGCCACACCTAGGAAGCATCGCTGTTGAGACGGCGTTAACTCCGATTTTTCCAAGTGTGGGAGGTAACCCAGTGACTGGAGTAGGAGCAATACAGCTTTGTGTCGCAACGGAGCTGTTCCCTGCACATATTCCTAATAAGGGAGTCGCCGAGATAAAAATGATATTTTATGTCTCGATTGTGCAGGTATGCCGCCACTGGCTGAAACACCCTGGTAAAAACCCAAGAAAAACTGGCCAACCCGAAGGGAAGAACATGGAACTGGTAACGGCAAGCGCCGACCATAAATCTCGAGTACTACTTTCGGTAATTCGAATGGATCAGGATATGCAGATAAGCATCCCTTAGATCCAGTGATGTTAACCATTCCCATTGGACCAGAGCGGCCTTGATAGACCGGAAGGATTCCATGCGAAAGTGGGGTCTCCACAGGAAGTCCTTGTTCAGCATTTCCGTTGTATCCTTTTTCGGCACAAGGAACGCCGGAGAATAGAACCCGGGGGACCGGTCGTTGACCGGAAGTTCTATTATTGCTTGCTTCTGGGTAGGTTTGTTCACAGATGCCTGTGTTTCCAGAAGATGTTCCGTTCGTATAGGTATACGAGACGGACGTGGAGCGGCAGTCAAGGGAGGATCCACTATGAATTCTAGTGGGCAGCCATACCGAAGGGTATTGACCACCCATGGATCCATCCCCAGTTTTAACCAATTCTGCCAAAACCTCTGTAGTCGTCCCCCTACTGGGAGACTGAGTTCTGGCGGGACCCCAAAACGTCTATTTCCATACACTTTCTCTATTGCGCATGGCGTCAGTTCCACGTCAAACCCAGCCCGTTGGATGCTCCCTCACGTATGCTTCATATTAATACCTCACTGGACCCAATCGGTCCACTAGCGGTCCCTACAGATTGCCGAACATTCTCACGAAAACCCACGGTTTTGGGACTACTTTCGGTCCGCGGAGGCAGACCGCCTCACCACCAGACCGCATCACCGTGGAGGAATACATCCCCCAAGGTTACGCCCCATTCACCCAGACTGGAAGTGACGTCATACCTGCGCACAACACTCCTGCGCACACCGCCCCATGACCGCCCCATTTTTTTCTGCCCCATGCGCAGTGAGGCGAATATGCGTCGAAATGCACTCTATATACTACTGACACTCACAGATGTAGAACAGTTGATGTTAGAATAAACTTTCTGTGTTTAATAAAAAGAAACAGGTGTATACAAAAGGATTTGTTAACAGGCCAGGTTTGCATTGTGCGACCATGTAACCGACAATGATCCCTACCGTGCGACTAAGAAAATACGTAGTTCAAATGTCTGGTCAAACTTCAGCAATATATTTTGTTAAGACCGAATGAAACGTAACTTCCAGTTCTTCATTTTGTTATTTTCAGTATGATGTCGAACGTATGCTCTCTTCAATCGGCAATGTTTAATGTTCAATAAACCGGCAATATTCTCAATTTAATGACTATGAAAAATCGCGGTTCATACATTGAATACATTTTGTTTGAGACATAATGAAAATCAACTTAGTTGTTACAATTGGTTATGTTCAAAGTGCTCAAAAAGTTTGCAAGGTTTATCAAATACTAATTCTAAGGAAACTCGTTGATCTGGAAGTTTTTCCATCGCACAACTCCACAATATTATCAATCTCGCGACCACGATAAACGGGGTATTTTCGAATAGTTAGGACCCCGGTTTTTCGTGAATGAGCCGTTTTCGATTACTAAGGGAACAGTGTCACGTGACTTGGCGGTAATTGCCTGTTTTCGAATTTACTTAGGGTCGCGAATACTTAGGGAACTTACCGTAGCAATAAATGTATGATCATTCTTGGTGATCAGCAACAGATTGGATTCTTCTCCCATTCCCGGTACCGACGAAGACAGCCATGGATACGGGAGTTTTTAAGTCCACAACACCAAGGTTGGGCAAATTAGAATGATTATCTACAGCATTTGAGAATAATGCAGCCTTTTTACAGCAAGATCGTATAATCCGAGTATGTTATTGTTTACGAATCTCAAAATTGTACTTCAAGCCTCTTTAATATTCACATTGAAATGGCAAGTGATCGTGATAGCCCCGATTAAGAGATCAATCAGATTTATTGATCGGCAGTAAAAGCTTTTCATAGATCTATTATTTCTGTAATTACAATCTGGATTTTAGTCCACGGAGACTCGACTCTGTAAGTCTATGGAGATTGGCCTCCACCAGCCCACAGAGCTTCAGCTTCATCAAACATATATACGTGACACCAACCCCTTGACCATAATTCCAAAAACTCATGGAATTGTATTTAATTTACTTCGACAGCTAACTGAGAACATTAAAAAAAATGCATCTACTCTTTCCTTGATTGATAAAGCGATATCAACAATGGCGCTATTGTCAATAATTACGTTCATCAGATATATAAATATTGAATATAGGATCTCATCCCTGCAAATGTCGGACATTCAATGGATTTTCTAATGGGACTTATTATTTACGAGAAGGTAATTTCATTATAGCCCAGATTTTTATATTTATTATAGACCAGAAATGTTATCAGAGCAATCAACGATCTGTTCCATAGTGTGGGATGTTGGACAGATCTTCCATTGTCACTCCACCTTGACTTCCCTGTCAGAAATAAATATAAAACAAGAGATGTTTGTTAGAAGAGAATATAAGAACCATTTGATCACATTTAATTTATGCGAACTGATGTTTACGGACAAATTGCAGTAGACTGGGAAATGGATATGACTGGCGGAGCTAAACGGCTTTGTTCACTGACTGAGTCACCGCTTCACCGAATTCCATGCTGCCAGCTCCGTAGATGTTATCATGGATTCTATAATAACTTTAAAACCACATTTTCCTTGCATTTGTCTGTCAAAACGCCTCCTTGGTAATTTGCTTCTGATTGTGACTATTAACGAATAATGGAAGTGTTTGGTGACCCGTGAAATATCACAGTTGATTGGGAAATTTTCAAGTGAAAAATTCATGTGCTTCAGTGTACACAAATTAATTCTTTCTCTTTTTATTCGCAGCATATAAACACGTCATACTGTGTATATTTTATCATTTAGAAAGTGATCGTATAACAGTATTTTCGTTATTCTGGAATTACACTATCTTAGAATAGCACAAATTCATACTGTGGTTGTATGCGAGTTGGAAAAAAGCCGAATGGAAATATATAATGCTGAAAATAAATGACAGATCTGAAAAACAGACTGAACAAAATAATGTACACAGGTAGTCTTCATACATCTTCGTTAATTTTTATCATACAAACTAAATGAACAAAATTCCAACGTTTATACGATATACGTGCTTCTTTACAAACTTGCATCTCAAAAACACTTGATTTGTGAAAACACTTAACGAACGGTCCGTCGGTGAGCAAAAAAACAAGGACATGCACATTATGACTTCGAATCATCAATATATAGATTTGAAAATAAATTTTCATATTCGACGATATTTACTTGATGATAGTAATAAATTTAAAAGAAATAATGAACAAAAATGTATACCCCATGATTGAATGTATACCCCATGATTGAATGTATACCCCATGATTGAATGTATACCCCATGATTGAATGTATACCCCATGATTGAATGTATACCCCATGATTGAATGTATACCCCATGATTAAATGCATCATATCCGTCATTCCCTGGGTGTCCGTCGTGTATCAAGAGTTTCCAAAGGTCCCTGATCAACACAACTGTTTCGTGATGGCCTTCCAAATTTTCTCCGGTTGGGAATTCGTTGAGGTTGACCATTATCAGTTCATCTTTCATATGCACTTACCTTATAGTACACCTGATTTGAATTTGAAGAAGACACAAGGGTGAAGAACAGGACAGGAGAAAAGAAGTGTGTTTGGATAGCTGTTTTTGGAGAAAAAAAATCCACAGAAAAATACAGGCCTCGTCTGCAAGATATTTGGAGAACTACCAGACGGAATTTCACCAAACTTGGATGGAAGCTTCATTGGCATAGCCCCCTCATTTGATCAGGTTTTGGTGTGTGTGTGCCTGCATTCGTCCGTGTCCGGTGTCCGTCCGTCCGTTCATCTACTTGTACATGTATATACAGGCTTTGTCTGCAAGATATCTGGAGAACTACTTGACTGAAGTTCACCAAACTTGGATGGAAGCTTTATTGGGATAGCCCTCTCATCTGATTAGGTTTTGGTGTGTGTGCGTTCGTCCATGTTCGGTGTCTGTCCGTCTTTCCATCTACTTGTACAATATAGGCCTTGTCTGCAAGATATCTGGAGAACTACCTGACAGAATGGAAGCTCCATTGGGATAGTCCCTCATCTGATTATGTTTTGGTGTGTGTGTGTGTGCGAGTGTTCGTTCGTGTCTGTCCATCCGTCCGTCCATCTACTTGTACATGTATATACAAGCCTTGTCTGCAAGATATCTGGAGAACTACCTGACGGCATTTCGCCAAACTTGGATGGAAGCTTCATTGCAATGGGCTCATCTGATTAGGTTTCGGTATGCATACATGCATTCGTCCGGGTCTGTTGTACATCCGCCTGTCCATCTACTTCTACATGTATAGACAGGTCTTGCCTGTAAGATATCAGAGTAACTACTGGATGGAACTTCACCAGACTTGGATGGAATCTTCATTGGAATAACCTCCGCATCTAATTATGTTTTGGTGTGCGCATCTGTTTGGTGTTCATCCGTCTGTCTACTTGTACATGTATAGACAGGCCTTGTCTGTAAGATATCTGAAGAACTACTGGACGGAATTTCCCCGAACTTGGATTGAAGCTTCATCCGATTAGGTTTTGGTTTGTTTGCGTGCATCCATCTGTTTCTGATAACCATCAATGTTGCATGTATGTACAGGACTACTCTTGTCTACAAGATATGTGGAGAACTACTGAACGAAATTTCACCAAACTTGGATGGAAGCTTCATTGAAATGGCTTTCTGATCTAATTAGGTTTGGTGTGAGCTAGTGCTTGCGTGGGTCCATGCAAAAGATGCTTATCTGTCTGTCTGTCCAATTTTTGTTCACTCCATATCTTGGAAACTACTGAAGGCAGATGCATGAAACTTCTGGTACAGCATGTATACTATAGGTGTGCCTCTTGTATGTTTTGCATCTTTCCTATAATGTGATCAGTTTCGAAATAATTGATGCTTCACAGTTACATGTATTTCACATTGGTAGGATGCTGTAGGTGTCAGCAATCCACTCATTGCTATATAAATCCCGACTCCTCACTAGGCTACTGCAACAATGAAAATCGCTTCTTTGCAATTAATATTTTTAGATGCGCAGCTTTGTTTAGGATACTTATTGCTACATTCATTTTATAGCACTTTCCCTTAAATAATGTGCCCACTCAAGGCAATGTGGGGCGTTGGGGGAGACGTATTTTCTTGCTTAAAAAAAACAACCAGCATAGGCTTCATACCGGAGCGGCAACCCAAGGGTCAAAGCGGAACCTCTAGTTGGGTTAGGAATTGTTATAATTCAGTTGGACCTACCTGTGGCATGCAGGCTTAACAAATAGTACTTTTCAAAATTGTTTATAGGTTATATCAAATTGTGTTTTGCTAACTTTTTACAGGTAGGGGAGATTGGGGTACAGTGGGAAATTGTTCACCTTTTTTCAAAAATCAATGTTATTATTGTCCTGTAGTGAAGCCTATCATACTCTCGTTATAACTTATATCTAGTATGACATAGTCTTAGAAAAAAAAATCTGAAATATCTGTTAAACTTTCCTCCAGAATTCAATTTTAAAAACGTTAAAAAAATGTGTCCCGGTTTGCTCCACTATGGGGTACTCTGGGACACCCACTGGGGTGCGATGGGACAATAATCAAAATATATTTTTTATCGAGTATTTACTAATATGTTTCATAGGAGTTCAGAAGATTCAATAGCGATGGTTAAGTTAGTTGCTATTTTAGACTCCTGCTTTACGTAAAATATTTTCCAGGGGCCAAAATATTTTGTGTGATTCTCATTCCAACGAAAGCATTTAACTTTTTAGCAAAACTCATCAAATCTGATAGGATTAGGAATTACTACCATATAGGAAATAAAATAATGCACTTCAATAGCATTTTAGGATGAAAGTAAATTTCCCCATTTGATTATTATTGTCCCAGTGTGCCCCGGCAAAAGTGTCCCAGTCCGCCTCGGGTGCATGATATTTTCTGTTTTATGAACCCCCCCACTAATACACTTATCGGAGATGATAAATGGATATAATTTAAATTGTACCTCTGTCCATCATTTCTCAGTAGTATAAAAACAGCAATGAAGTACTGCTGAAAACTTGGTGTAACAAAATATCATCCTCAGTCCTAAACTTTACTTGGACTGCTTAAAAACTATTTTTTGCCACTAATTTGTTTCCAATGATAGTTTTTATTTGTAATCAATAATGTGCTTCCTGTAGTGTACTTAACAAAGAAGCTAGACGGATTGTCCCACTATGTCCCACTATGTCCCATTGTACCCCATTTGCGTACACTTCGCCATCCATAGTCTTACCGCGTATAGATGACCGAGATGGTTACAGGTTGATTGTACCCCAATCTCCCCTATAGTTTATTTGCATTTGTACCGTCAACAAGTCTGTTTAGAGTGGATTTAATGAGATTTGGCTTAGTCTCGATTGTTTTTTTTTCTGATTTTCAAGAGAAAAAAACATATGAATATTCTTAAAATTGCCTTGGTCGCAATAAATGAGGAGGTAACTCTTCACAGTCAGGGGATATAACTCCATAAAAATCTTTTGCGAATGGAGGCAAACTTGGTAGACTTTTTTTATTCGGGGACCCTCAGTGAGGTTTGCGAAGTTTATGTAATGTGTTCAGTTGAAGGACTCCCATTGCTGTAGGTAACGCAAGTCGGATCAAAGTGCAACAACAACGTCAGAAAGTGGGACAAAAAATCAGCAAAGATAACTAAATTAGATTGACAGTTATCACCAAATCGACAAGATGGCTTCATCTTTCAGTGATGCGACGGCGGGAACGGTGAATCCAGACTTGGTGAAGGAGAGGCAAGGATCTACGTTTGACACGCTGCAGATGTCGTATTTTCTGTATGACGGTCCTCAACGTCTGCGGAGACAGCGTTACGTCCGTAAGTCTGCAAACTTTGGAATATCAGCACATTTCTCGTCTTCCTTCTTCTGGCATCCTACAACCAAAAGACTTGCACGTTCGGCAGTATTACCAAAACTGTTCCTGGCTGATTCCCTACTTAAATCTAGACGTTCATCTTTCGGCAAGATTTGTTGTTGTTGTTTATCTGTAAATCCACTCTTAACTCGATGGGTATTTTCCACTGGTGCTACAAGAAAAAAATCACATGGTGCTATATTCCCAAAATGCTGTTTGTTCTCTTATGCTTGAGAAAGTAGGCGGCGGGCGGTGTTCGATCGATCAATACGTGTTCTCCGACTCATTGATGCAGAGTAGGGGGAAAAAAAAGAAAAAGAAAAAAAAGAGACATACATGTATATACAGTGATATGATAGAAATAATATGTACATTATGAACTGGAGAAACATGGTAATGTTATTTACAATCCTTGTTCGGGTGGCACAGCTGATGCGACTAATTTAAATACATGTTCTAGGGAGGGTAGGCAAGATGCAACAACCTAAACCCTACTGACATTTTTTCATCTATAGCACAAAATTAAATGTCACTTGTCAGTAGGGGGGCTAGAGGATTTTTCTTTAGCTTGTTGAACTAGGCCGGAGGTAGATTATTTAAACTAAAATGATTGAAACTCCAAATAAGTGTGTCATTTCGATATATAGTTAGTTTATTAGTAGTAGTTTATTTCAAGCACAAAACAAGCTGATAAACTTAATGACAGGTGGCGACCGTCAAAATTTGAAGCTAGCCTTGGTGGATCAGTAAGCGAACACTTTTGAGTGATTTTAATTTCCAGAAATGGTCAATTCCATGCTACTTGGGACATGAAGCCAAAAAATAAAATCTTGAGATTGTGCCACAATGAGATTGTTTTATAATGGTAATACAGTGTAGAGATAAAATCTAAAAATTCATTAAGATTGCCGCAGAATTTTCCAACCTGGGATGTTTTACAGTTCCAGGATAAAATTTTCTTATTTTTGCTTTCAATTATCTCACAAAATTGGTTAGATTTTATTACCATTGTTTAGCTGCAGAATGGAGGATTTCTTTTTTTATTTACATTAATGGCTAATGGTGTCTTGAAAAATCATTAAAAAATCCAGAGGGTATTTGTAAATATTGTCACACATTGTAAATTTTGCATGGAGTCACAGTTATGTAACGCGAGTGACGATAAATGCTACTTTTTCTTTTATTAGACAAAAAACTTCAAGTTTAACTGAGCTACTTCTATCACTGCTTCTGTCAGTTGTCATGAACATATGACCATAGTTTTGAGTTCCTACACCATGTGACTTCTTCCAGTGGTAGCGCCAAATCTAGTAACGCGAGTGACAATGTAACGCGAGTGACAGAGTGTAACGCGAGTGACGCTATCTGGTGGAAGTTACTGTTTTCAAATTCCAATTTTTATTAAGTCATGACATGCTGGATAGGGTGTGACAGAAATATAAATACTTTAAACATGTGAGTATATAAATGCCAAAGAAAAATACCCAAAATTCTTGTGATCCGGCTCACACTGCATGCTTCCTGTTGGTTATCAATACATCTCAAATTGCATCCAACTTTGATTTGTGTGGTCCACCATTTTTTAGTCGAAATAGCATTTGGAACTTGAGTGTTGGCATCCTGATGATTCACTCAACTAAATTCCATGGAATTATTTAGGCATATTTACCAACATAGCGGAAAATTCACTAGGGTTAGTTAATAGTCCAGCATTTTAGCAGAGTTCTTTTCGACCAAGGGACATACTTCGGAATTTTGGCAGTTCCTTCACCTGTTCGTTATTTTATATTTCATGGTTGACCAACCGATATTGGTGAGTTTATATGCAGTTGCATTGTAATTGAATTAACTAGGAGTTAAATACCAATTTATAATATCTGTATTACTATCACAGCTGGGTGATATTGCAACTGTATTCCTCTTTTATACTTTATTGAAAGTTTTCCAAGCTTATGCTTTCTCAATATAATATATACATTTTAGGTTTTCTTTTCTCCAGTTTTGCATTTTTTAAAATCTAATAGTACTAGTACTCTATTCTCATAGTTCAAATTTTCTGTTAAAATTACAACATGTACCGTAATGTTTTATTTATTTCACATAATTCTCTGGTTTGTATTTTCGATTTCAAAAATACCTTTTGGAATTACTTTTAATTATTTATCAAATGATATTCATCATGGGAGGTCTTTTTCATTCCTGACTCATCTGGAATTCGAGTTTGATGCTCTGACCGGTCATTTATGTCTTGGAATGTGGCGTTTCATGTTCAAATGTTAGCAGTGTTGTGATCTACAATGTGTCCCGTAAAACAATTTGTTTTACACCTTCATTGTTAAAATTCGAAGTGCTCACTGGAAGCAACATCAAGTGAGTCTCTTCACTGCACTAACTGACTAAAGGGACTATGCATGTGTGAAAATAATATGTAGTGGCTGAGAGAAGATTCTTGAAAAATAATCTGCAGTTGGGACAATACTTTGACGTCACAGGTGTCGTTTAATGACTCGGATATTGGTACTCTCCATGTGAAGGATTGGTGTCTGGTGAAGTATGACCAAGATTTGTACCCTGGTGAAATACTTGGTGTCGTTGAGAACGAGTATTTCATATCCGTGATGATCCGTACAGGAGCCGGCAATACCTGGAAGTGGCCTACACCCTGTGATTCTGTTTATTACCACCGGGAACAAATTGTTAGAAAGTTACATGTACATGGTCCAGTTCCTTCAAACAGTTGCTCGTCTTTCACATTTCCAGAACTTCCTTAAGCATGTTCATGCATGTCCTTTTCTGAGATGAACATACAGTGTAGAAGGTTCTGTTCAGTTATACTGTATCTGAGATCTGTTTTTATGGCACAACATAATTTTCTGGTTTTGTGGTGTTTAATGTTCACTAACATTCAAACTTTGGTATCCCCAACTGAGCGGTAACGCGAGTGACGTAACGCGAGTGACGAGACATTGAAGTTATTCGAGCAAGCTGTTACACATTGGAACAACTTAGTGGATTCCTAATTGCATTGTTATTTCAAGAGGTCTACAGGGTACTAACAGATCCACTAAATTGTCATCTGTGTGTAAAGGCTTGAGCTTAATTCAAGAATGAAGTTATAGCTAAAATTTCCATGTCCTTTTTGCTGTAACGCGAGTGACGAGTACGCAAATTGGAATTAAATAAAAGTTTTAAATACAATTACAGCACTTTAATTTGTATGAATAGTTTGGGGCCTAAGTTGTTTTTATGCATTATGTGTGCATGTATACTTTCTTTGTTGGAGGCAGGTGGGGTATAATGTAACCAAAGTGATGCAAAAATGTAACGCGAGTGACGTGGAATTGACCAAATGCGATTTGAATATTAAAATAAAAACTAGTGGCAGAAGACAAAGGACCGAACTTTGATAATTATTTTCAGGTATGAATATATTCTCCAGCAGCAATTTACTTGAGTGAGGACTGATTTCAAAGAGAGTGGTTTGATCTCCGAAAATTTGGTGATACAGGACCAGTATAAAGCGAACACTTGCTTGTCAGCGATTTTTCGACAATTTAGAGATAGATTATTATTGGATATTGGTCATTGTAGGTCGAGAATAGATTGTTGAGCAAATATAGTACTTATCCACAGTAAAACAGACTTCCACTGAGTGAAAAAACATCATAAAGCCGTTGCCTACCGTCAAAAACTACGTCGGAGGGAGCAGTCATTTTAGCATGAAGTAGCGCCATTCCACATTATGAGAGAAAACAAGGGGAATAACTTAAATCATTACTTGTGGATCCAAATCCACAGTAGCGCCCTCACCAGCATCAAAACTTTTGCCGATGTCAAAGATGACGAAAGAAAAAACTCGCCAACTCGCGTACTAGAGGTCATAGTATGAAGCTATACAAGCAATGATCGAGGCTTAATGTTAGGAAATACTCCTTTGGGCAGAGAGTGATGGACCCATGGAATAGTCTATCGGAGCATGTGGTCACTGCACCTTCCGTCAACGCCTTCAAGTCCCGTCTCAACGTGGCCTGGAAACATCATTCGCAGAAATTCTTACCATCATTTATGTAGTATGTGCAAGTGTCCACCCCGCACCATGCGCACTACATGCAGTACATTTAGTAACCGAACTTGATGGGTCATAACAAGCACTATTAGTGCTTTCTAACCGACCCGAGGATTCAGGTAAATTCAGGTAAAAAGTAACTTTTCCCAGATATCATCAGCTTCACCATCAATTTCTCCAACTTCTAGTTTAATTACTACATGTATCTTGATCTGACTTTCTGTCAGTTTGTACAAATGATGCAAATCTCAAAATATTTTATTTGTTGACCTCCCAAGTGACCTGTCGTCTGCTTTTTCTAGCAGATTCGGGCCAGTTTTGTAAGTAGAAATAACCAACTAATCAAGTACATGTAGTTGAACAATTATAAGTTTTGTGTATCGTTAATTTCCCAGGATTAGTATTTTGCCTCATTTGTTTGGACCTGTTCGCTTACTGGTCCTGTTCGCTTACTGGTCAGAAGCTGCTATGCGTGCGTTAGTTCAATCTTGAACGTCGATCGACTGGGCTTACTTTGTTCAATGCAGCCTATCATGTAACAATGTAGCCACAACTGTTCCTATCAATAATACTTTCGGATGATAGTCACACATGGCGTTCATTGATCTCCGTGTGCTATCACCCGTACCATATAAAAGTTCATTTTGATGCTACTTACCTGTTATTTTCGGCAAGCTAATTCCTTCTTTTCCACGCTTGTCACTTTTATTAAATTTTCCGGCGCTGGTGATCAGCTTTACAAGAGCCGTTTTCACATCGACCCTGCCCTTACAGAAATTTAAGGTTGCGGGGAGCTCCCGCTAAGCTCCCGGGCTCATATGTTAACTTGTGCGAGCTATCCGCTACCTTGCGCGAGCTATCCGCTACCTTGCGCGAGCTAGCTATCGCGAACTAGTGCGAGCTAACCAGCAGATCGCGAGAGCCAGCGGGAGCTACCCGTTAGCTTGCGTGAGATACCTGCTACCTCGCGCTCACTATCATAGATTGTTTCTGTACTCACCGCAAGTTTGCGCTACCTACCATCATCGCAGAGTTTCAAACCTGCTAGCTCGCGAGAGGTAGCGCAACTTTGCGGGAGCTATCGCAAGTTTGAGATATTTGATAGTCTCTGTATTCTTGAGATTCCACACCATTACTTTTCCTGTCCAGCTATATAGGCCTTCCTTAAACCAACATCTGGAAAATCTGGGTCAGTCTCGTGACCAGTGTGTAGGAATACATAATAAAATTCCAAAGTTCCCTTCCACACAAGGCCAAAAAATCTGTTCTCTGCAGTGCTACAGATATTTACTTATATGTTTTCACATTCTTGTGAATGATAAACTTTCTTTAGATATGGGATTAGTGCCTTTTTATCCTTGGTATTTCCTGCCCTGGAAATGGACTACTTTTGAACGGGGAGGGATGGTGTGTGATGCAGTCAGCATTTGAAAAATTGGAGGGAGAAGCTGTTATACATCTCAGTTCAATGGATGTATCTATAAGAGAGAGTCATTTCATGTTGTTTCATTAGTTTCTGGTAAGTACATGCTCTTTTAAATGATCAAGCAATCATAGCTGAGTTTTGCCTGAAGTGAATTAACATAGTGAGAGTAGGAGAGGGTTTAATTATGAATTTTCTAACTTAGACCTGGTGTAGAGTATAAGGCATATAATGCATTTAGTAATCCACTGAAACTAACCTCATGTTATTTCTTAAAGATGAATAGCAATTCAATTTGGATTCACTTGATACCAGTACTAGGCTATTTCTTAAGCAAACTAAATGGATGGTCATTATTCAATTAACCCATGGTTAAACTCAATTAGCTATAAAACTTTTAATTTTATTGGATAGTTAATCTACCTTTTTGCAAAATTCAGATCTTTTCCCCTAATTTGTTCTGCATGTATTCAAATAGCTGGTTTATAGTACATGTATGCTCACCCTGTCTTTGTTCTGATCTTGACCTACATAATGAATTTGTGAAATTGTAGGCTGAACCAGGGTCACTGATTTTGTGGATCAAGTTTGATAGGTCGCTGGCTTGCGCAACCTACCACTAGCTTGCGCCACCTACCGCTAGCTCGCGCAACCCTACAACAGTAATACAACTCTGGATCTTCGTTAACTAGCGCTGGCTACCATGGACAGCCGCAAACTAGCAATGTTTCAAATGGGAGCTTATCGGTAGCTCCCGGCAAGGTAGCAGCTTGCGGGGAGCTAGCGCAAGGTTGCGGTGAGCTATCGCGAGCTTGCGGGGAGGTATCGCGAGCTCGCGGGGAGCTAGCACAAGCTCGCACGGAGCAGGAATGGGGACCTGGCGCGAGCTCGCAGGGAGCTACAATCGGGAGCTGGCGCAAGCTTGCGCTAGGTTGCGGGGAGCTATCACTACCTTGCGGGAGCCAACCTACCGGCCTTATCGGGAGCTAGCGCAAGCTCCCAATGTTTCAAATGGGATCTTATCGGTAGCTAACACTGTAAGCTACCGCAAGCTAACTCCGCAATCTCTCTGCAATCTCTCTGCAATCTTAATTTTCTGTAAGGGTGACTTCCCCCATGTTACGGTAGATGCCATATTGCGTGTATTTGGGCCACTATGCATGCGCAGTTACACAATATGGCGTCTACCGTAACATAGGAAAGTCAGGGTCGATGTGAAAACGGCTCTTGTACAGCTGATCACCAGCGCCGGAAACTTTAATAAAAGCGACAATCGTGGAAAAGAAGGAATTAGCGTCCCGAAAATAACAGGTAAGGAGCATCAAAATGAACTTTTATACGGTACGGGTTATAGCGCACAGAGATCAATGAACGCCACGTGTGACTATCATCCGAAGGCATTATTGATAGGAACAGTTGTGGCTAGTAACAATGGAGCAGATTCCCCACAGATTCCATGGGGGCCCTGTAGACTCGATTTTCTCGGAGTTCGTCCGGCATTTAGCTCTGCTGTGGCTAGATAAACATCTTACAAATATTCTACAACATTAACTTCAGAAAATCTGTGCGAAATAAAGACAAATCTTACCGTAGACGACTACCAACATGAGTGAAATCCAAACGACGATAGACTGCGCGTGCAAATAACGTTCCAAATTTATGCGCGGTTACAGGTTTTCAAAAAGTGGTATCGTGCACGGAAACGGACTGAATTGAATCTGCCCAAAAGAATTAGATTCCAGCGGACAAGAAACCGCGATGGAAATATACTATATAGAAATATATATATAATTTCTCTTCACGCTCTCTCACCAAAAAAAGTAGTGGCGTTAATGAGCAAACGCTGCATTGACAAGATTTAACAATATTATATCATTTAAACATTTATTCACATACTGAACACAGCTATTTTCATATATTAAGGAGGGCAATATTCTGGAATCAAAGCAAGTGATATTTTATGTGATCTAAATTCGTAGAATTTGTTTTTATTTCCATCACGATTTTTCTTATCAGCTGGAATGCATGCTTTTGGGCGGATTCAATTCAGTCCCTTTCCGTGCACGATACCACTTTGTGAAAACATGTAACCGCGCATAAATTTGGAACGTTTTTTGCATGCTCAGTCTACCGTCGTTTGGATTTCACTGACGTTGGTCGTCTAAGGTAAGATTTGTCTTTATTTCGCAAAGATTTTCTGAAGTTAGTGTCGTAGAATATTTGTAAGATGTTTATCTAGCCACAGCAGAGCTAAATGCCGGATGAACTCCGAGAAAATCGAGTCTACAGCACCCCCATGGAATCTGTGGGGAATCTGCTCCATTGTTACGCGATAGGCTGCGTTGAACGGCGTAAGCCCAGGCGAGCGACGTTCAAGATTGAACTATGCGTGCGTGTACAAATGAAGTTACGATACAATACTATGTGAAAGTGCCAATCACATGACCCATACGAATATAATTGGCGGTATCCAGGAGAAATTTAACCAGCCGTTGATGTTTGAAGACTGATTGCATACAGATCAGCTCTTCACGGCAGTCAATTGCAAACTCGATAAAAGCAGTGGACAGAGAGTGGGGAGGAGGGATTGTTTTATTGCCGGATAAAGCCGTACGGCCCATGGAGCCGTGTAGTCCCGGAGTGTGTATAAGTTCAGTAAGAGGAAGCATGGTGTAGGAGGAATGAATGAAGCCATGTAAACTTGGCTATCACCAACAGCAAGCTAGCACTCATTTTGAGGTCGTCCAAGCTAAAATTTTAGCTCAAATGGAGAGTGACATTTCTGCCACTAATTATTTGGATTATATCTTTATCAAAGATAGATAAAATAGATTGACAAGTGAGCGAATTATCATGGCCTTACTCCAAACCATTGTGAAGACCTCTCCAAAAGACTGACATTGACTGAGAAGGGCTTAATTTGTCAAACTTTAAATAGGGTAAAAATGCCCTTACTGTACATGTAGCTGTTAAGCAGGCTAAATTATTCACCAAAACAAACTAAAATGACCCAAGAAAGACCAAAACCAGAGAATCAGATATAGGCCTTTAGGCCTTAAACCTAATGACAATGGATGACGTATTATTTCACTCCCATCCCATGATGCAATGTACGTCAATGATCGACAAATGGCAGGTGGGGATAATAATTTTGCTATGTAATTACCCTGCCACCTCCATTGACCCAACATCAATTTAATTTCAAACTCGAGATCCCTGGACTTTCAACCGTTATTGTATGCCTTTGATTTGGTGTGACTGGTTACCTTCACGCATTATGGCACCTGCACTGTGCGTTGAAATTAATGTGTTGTATGTCGAGCTGTGGTAGATTTCAGGATAATTGACATCTGTCATGTATAGATGAATGGATTTTCACTTCATCATGTGATTGTAAGAGGGATTGTAATTCTCGGTGCGCAAGGCTGGGGGAAGCTGCAATGCATACAAGGTGCACACTCTGTGGACCCCATTAGGCCACTGTTAATTAATTGTTTGTTTCTCATAACCTTGCTTGTAAAAATACACATGCTGAGTGCGATAATTATTAATTATTAACTTGCAAACCAATTGTATACAAATATGAAGAAAATGAGCAAATTTTACTCATGAAAATGTAAATCCCTGTAATTTTGACTATTTGCCCTCAAAATATAGATGAGGGCTGGTTATGGGAAATGAACCATTAATTATCAGCGGCCTTACATGTATGTCCAAGGCTGAGGGGTTCTCAGTGCTTTGTATGGTTCATGTTGACATGCCTTGCAATTTCATGAGGTTGATCAGCTCAGGTACCGAGAAGGCCTTGTGAGTGCATTTCGCGGAGCGTATTTATCAGACTGGTAAAAAGTAAGTGCTGACAATGAAGTTCAATTGAAGTCCACGGCTCCGCCCCACTGTGAGCAAATCATTCCTGTTTATAGCCAGTATCAGGTCTATCAAATCATCATGGTACTATTACTAGAATGCAAGGCCTGGTTAATACCTTCTTTGTTTCCAGGTTAATGGAGTTCACACTGACCTTGATAATCTATGGAGCCAGACTTTGTTACTTGATCAACTTCTCCATGTAACACCCGCCTGACTGTGACATCGGCATACTGCAACCCTGCAACATCCTAGTTGATCTTGACTAACCAATAAATCTCAATGAAAACTGCTCTCTTTAAAACAATTTTTTGAACTTTCTTTTGAATAAAGACAATTAAGAAAATCAAGTTATTGAGACAGGAATCACCATAATCAATACATTCACTGTGCATGATTTTAAAATCAGACCAAAATGTGTCGGTTAGGCCTACGATAAATCCTGTCTACTAAATTACAGAAAGTGAAATATCCAATGATAAATTTTATTAGAACAGGAAGTTGACAAAACGACCCTAAGCCATGCATAATCGATTATTTCTTCGTTATTATAATTAAACGGGGGCACACAGAAATCACTTTGACTTTGTATTTCTGTATGGCCAAACTTGTCTGGACAATATCTCAGATGCTATTGGATCAACAACTTCGAAATTTGCATGGAAGCTGCTCGGCACCTTACAGATGTGTACTGTCAATTGTTTTTATTATTATTATTATTTTTTTTTTTTTTGAGGGTTTTGATGATATTCCACAATATTGCCCCTTCATCGTCAATATATGATTTTCAGTCCCATATCTCGGTTACTACATGTATTTGATGAACAACTTCAAAACTTAAATGGAAGCTGCTTAGTACCTTGTGGATCGTGAACTCGTGCATTGTTGAGAGTTTTGCAGGTTTTGATGGTTTTCCCCAGAGGTATAGCCATTTATCATCAACGTCAATGCATGCTTGTCTGGCCCATATCTTGGGTACTATTTGATAGACTTACATGAAAGATGCTTTGTATCTTGTAGATGTATGCTGTCAGGTTGTTTTATCTCTCTTGGTTATTTACCACAGATTTATATCCCTTTATTAATGATTTCTATATACATGTATGCTTTATAGTACATTGTTGTCCAGCTATCATTTATTAATTGATCACAGATATTTTTATAGCAAATGCTTAGTATTATGCAGGAGTACATTGTCATGCCTTTTACCTATTTCAATGATTTTCCGCAGTCATAGCCCTTTATCATTCATGTCAATATATGCTTGTCCAGACCATATCTTTGTTATCAGTTAATGAACAACTTCAAAACGTACGTGGAAGATGCTTCGAGTCTTGCAGAGGTGCGCTGTGGGGGGTTTTAACACATATTGATGATCTTTTTACCATGCTGATGATTTTCCATGGATTTATGGCCCTTTGTCATGAACTTTATGCTTGTCAGATCAACAGGTTCCTGTTGCTTCAACACACTTTGTTGAGAGGCAACAGGAACTAAATATGGTGTCTAGCACTGTAATTGCACTAGTTGTCTGTAATGCACCAATATTTTTTGGTTAAACAGCTCTAAACAAACCTACGACAGCGAGCTACAGGGCGCTTACCCAGCCGTCAAAATCCTGTGGTTAACACCGTTATTGTCAGCATATAGCACAGATAATCTGTTTTACTTTCCCCCCCTTCTGTTTTCATAAGGCTGTTAATTATACAGATTGAATGATTGACTTAATGATGGACTTATTGATCAGGAAATGGTAAATAACGCAGATATATACTTGTTTTAGCGTTATTGTCAGCATATAGCCCTATAGATACGGATAATTTGTTTTAATGTTTTTTTTTCTTCTGCTTTTATAAAGCTGTTAATTATACAGATTAACATGTGGAGATATCAATAGAACTTTCGTACCGGTATGTGCTATATGCCGACAATAACGGCGTCATCCCAGGATTTTGGCAGCTGAGTTAAGCCACTGTTGTAGGTTATTTAGAGCTGTTTATTACTCTTTCCTGGAGTCTTTATCACACAATTGATCCTTCGAGCTGTTAAATGTTACATTATTAATGGTATCTTATCGATTCCAAATGATTACCAACCTCAAAAGGCGCGGAAATCCGAATTAACTGTGAAAAGCGCGGTCTGGCTGTGCATAGTGAATATGTCGCCATGCTTCACTTTAGCCCATGCCATAGTTGTTAGGGACTGCCGCAAAGGCTGCTGGGATACCTCCGTCTTCCAGAATGGAGCTGTGTAATCTCGGAGTGTACATGTAAGTTCAGTAAGAGGAAGCATGGTGTAGGAGGAATGAACGAAGCCATGTAAACTTGGCTATCACCAACAGCAAGCTAGCACTCATTTTGAGGTCGTCCAAGCTAAAATTTTAGCTCAAATGGAGAGTGACATTTCTGCCACTAATTATTTGGATTATATCTTTATCAAAGATAGATAAAATAGATTGACAAGTGAGCGAATTATCATGGCCTTACTCCAAACCATTGTGAAGACCTCTCCAAAAGACTGACATTGACTGAGAAGGGCTTAATTTGTCAAACTTTAAATAGGGTAAAAATGCCCTTACTGTACATGTAGCTGTTAAGCAGGCTAAATTATTCACCAAAACAAACTAAAATGACCCAAGAAAGACCAAAACCAGAGAATCAGATATAGGCCTTTAGGCCTTAAACCTAATGACAATGGATGACGTATTATTTCACTCCCATCCCATGATGCAATGTACGTCAATGATCGACAAATGGCAGGTGGGGATAATAATTTTGCTATGTAATTACCTTGCCACCTCCATTGACCCAACATCAATTTAATTTCAAACTCGAGATCCCTGGACTTTCAACCGTTATTGTATGCCTTTGATTTGGTGTGACTGGTTACCTTCACGCATTATGGCACCTGCACTGTGCGTTGAAATTAATGTGTTGTATGTCAAGCTGTGGTAGATTTCAGGATAATTGACATCTGTCATGTATAGATGAATGGATTTTCACTTCATCAAGTGATTGTAAGAGGGATTGTAATTCTCGGTGCGCAAGGCTGGGGGAAGCTGCAATGCATACAAGGTGCACACTCTGTGGACCCCATTAGGCCACTGTTAATTAATTGTTTGTTTCTCATAACCTTGCTTGTAAAAATACACATGCTGAGTGCGATAATTATTAATTATTAACTTGCAAACCAATTGTATACAAATATGAAGAAAATGAGCAAATTTTACTCATGAAAATGTAAATCCCTGTAATTTTGACTATTTGCCCTCAAAATATAGATGAGGGCTGGTTATGGGAAATGAACCATTAATTATCAGCGGCCTTACATGTATGTCCAAGGCTGAGGGGTTCTCAGTGCTTTGTATGGTTCATGTTGACATGCCTTGCAATTTCATGAGGTTGATCAGCTCAGGTACCGAGAAGGCCTTGTGAGTGCATTTCGATGAGCGTATTTATCAGACTGGTAAAAAGTAAGTGCTGACAATGAAGTTCAATTGAAGTCCACGGCTCCGCCCCACTGTGAGCAAATCATTCCTGTTTATAGCCAGTATCAGGTCTATCAAATCATCATGGTACTATTACTAGAATGCAAGGCCTGGTTAATACCTTCTTTGTTTCCAGGTTAATGGAGTTCACACTGACCTTGATAATCTATGGAGCCAGACTTTGTTACTTGATCAACTTGTCCATGTAACACCCGCCTGACTGTGACATCGGCATACTGCAACCCTGCAACATCCTAGTTGATCTTGACTAACCAATAAATCTCAATGAAAACTGCTCTCTTTAAAACAATTTTTTGAACTTTCTTTTGAATAAAGACAATTAAGAAAATCAAGTTATTGAGACAGGAATCACCATAATCAATACATTCACTGTGCATGATTTTAAAATCAGACCAAAATGTGTCGGTTAGGCCTACGATAAATCCTGTCTACTAAATTACAGAAAGTGAAATATCCAATGATAAATTTTATTAGAACAGGAAGTTGACAAAACGACCCTAAGCCATGCATAATCGATTATTTCTTCATTATTATAATTAAACGGGGGCACACAGAAATCACTTTGACTTTGTATTTCTGTATGGCCAAACTTGTCTGGACAATATCTCAGATGCTATTGGATCAACAACTTCGAAATTTGCATGGAAGCTGCTCGGCACCTTACAGATGTGTACTGTCAATTGTTTTTATTATTATTATTATTTTTTTTTTTTTTGAGGGTTTTGATGATATTCCACAATATTGCCCCTTCATCGTCAATATATGATTTTCAGTCCCATATCTCGGTTACTACATGTATTTGATGAACAACTTCAAAACTTAAATGGAAGCTGCTTAGTACCTTGTGGATCGTGAACTCGTGCATTGTTGAGAGTTTTGCAGGTTTTGATGGTTTTCCCCAGAGGTATAGCCATTTATCATCAACGTCAATGCATGCTTGTCTGGCCCATATCTTGGGTACTATTTGATAGGCTTACATGAAAGATGCTTTGTATCTTGTAGATGTATGCTGTCAGGTTGTTTATCTCTCTTGGTTATTTACCACAGATTGATATCCCTTTATTAATGATTTCTATATACATGTATGCTTTATAGTACATTGTTGTCCAGCTATCATTTATTAATTGATCACAGATATTTTTATAGCAAATGCTTAGTATTATGCAGGAGTACATTGTCATGCCTTAAACTATTTCAATGATTTTCCGCAGTCATAGCCCTTTATCATTCATGTCAATATATGCTTGTCCAGACCATATCTTTGTTATCAGTTAATGAACAACTTCAAAACGTACGTGGAAGATGCTTCGAGTCTTGCAGAGGTGCGCTGTGGGGGGTTTTAACACATATTGATGATCTTTTTACCATGCTGATGATTTTCCATGTATTTATGGCCGTTTGTTATGAACTTTATGCTTGTCAGATCAACAGGTTCCTGTTGCTTCAACACACTTTGTTGAGAGGCAACTGGAACTAAATATGGTGTCTAGCACTGTAATTGCACTAGTTGTCTGTAATGCACCAATATTTTTTTTTATAACACCCCTTCCCCCCCCCCCCCATTGCTTTATTCTTTGAAGCAACATGAACGCAACTTGGCTGTGTGGTGCTGAGTTGGTTCATCGGGATATGACTGAAATATTGTTGGAAGCGATGTTAAATCCTATTCACTCGCTCATGTGCATTATCATTTGGCAACTTATGTGGAAGATACTTTAACCATGCTAACCCAGGCCATGATGATGATCTTCTTTTGTCATCGAATTCAATAGGCTCTAGTAAATTTTCAATTGGTGAAGACATTTGAAAGTTTCTCAGCAGATGCTTGTAACCATGTAGGTGTGTACTGTCAGGTTTGTTATCTATTTCATGATTCCATGCTGCTTCAAAGATTTCTTCTTTGAAGTAGCAGGAACGCAACTTGGCTGGGTGGTGCTTAGTTGAATCGTCGTGATATAGCTGATATATTGTTGATCACTCACTCACTCCTAACTCTGAGAACCGTATAGAACATTACAGTCTTGTCCAGTCTGTAACTCCCTGATTACATGGTGAAGTACATGTAGTTTCAGGGCTTCGTTTTTAGCGAGAATGATAGCTCACCTGCACGCAAACACTCGCATAAATTCCTGTCACAAGAGTGATTTTAGCTCACGTACACTATCACATTTTTTATGTTATTATATTGCAACCACTCACCTGACTTTCGAATACCCGCTCCTAAATTTTTTGACGTGGGCTATTTTTAGTTCGCGCACTAATTCTAAACACGAAGCCCTGTAGTTTGATGATTACATTGTGATGTGAAGAATAACTATCATGTAGATGAATTGTCATGTTTTTATAATGAATGGGGAAGGGGCATACATCCGCTGCATTGTTAAGGTCCATTCTCACAGTGCGATTTGTAGTAACAACTTGTAGCATACAACTCAGTTGCATCGTGAGAACACTCGTACGATTTTAGTCGCATGCTACAAGTCGTATGAAATAGAACCGGTCCTATTTCATGCGATTAGTTGCATACTACAAATCGGGGGATTTCCCGCCGAGTTGTACTACAAATCGCAGCGTGAGAATGGGCCTTTATAAGTTTAGAGAGTGATCAAATGTATTAGGATTTACTGATTCGGTTTTGCCTACAATGTTGAGGGTTATTGAATTTTAATTATAAGTGTGCTTGAATACTTTGTATATAAACATTGATACTTGTATTGAATGAAGTGACCTCATTAGAAACCTAATTATTTCCTTTCATTTTGCAGAAAATCTGGCTATCTCTGATCCAAATCTTCGAGGAAAGCCATATACTTATATGGACCGAGAGGAAGCATTTACTGAAGGCACAAAAAAAGCTGTTTATGTGGCAAAACGACTGAAAGAGCTCAACTTGTCTGATGAGAGAGAAGTTTTTCTGTTCAACGAGTAAGATCAGCTGTTTGTTAACTTTTCCTTCTTCAAAGACTTTGACTAAGAATGGAACTCTTGTTTCCACCTTCATGACCTTGAACTTTCAACATGTTCAAAAGATCCACGTCTTTGGTAAATCCGGTGTATCTTTAGTGTTTTGAAGGGTGACAGTTTCTACCAAATTGTTGTAAGAGGTTATATTTAACATTTGGTCGTGTTTTACTGGCTTGGGAATGATCGAAGTATTAAAAAAAGCTAACTTTAAACCCTCCATTACCACGCTTGTTTGGAAACAGAGAAGGTGGAGACCTGCTGATCCATGACATCGGAGTCTGATTTTATGGGCAACATTTTCATTGTAACATCACAAAGATAAAATGTAATTCTGTTGTTGACATCATGATGATAATTATTGTGCAAAGTACATCTGCCTTAGATTCAAGACCATTGAACAGTGTGAGTACATGTAGATCAATATAATGCACCATTTTTCCCACATTTTGCACATACTCAGTCTCAAAAGAATTCGAAGCAGGTTTTCGCATGAAATGTCAATTTAATTCAACTTTGTATCGACCTCTGTATGAATCCCACAGATCAGGGGGAGACAACTCCCAACTGGGGTCGAAATTTACACCTGTCTACCTGTCCCTGACAGGTAATTTTTGAAAGAGACAGGTAGAGAAATAAAGTACCTGTCTCCAGTGACAGGTAGCCAATAATTATTTCTTGGTGTTCAAAATATACCTTTTACAAAATTCATTCAAAACAGATGCCAATTAGTGCATGGGAACAAGGTGTCATTAATTTACTGGTAGCTGGCAACATGTAGTTTTGACATTAATCTTGAATTACATGTACTTGACAATTTCAGCGATCGCATGTTCAGGTCATTCTTGAAAGTGACAGGTATGCTTTTTGGTCACCTGTCTCGTGTGACAGGTAAATTATTTTGATTATTTCGACCCCTGCCCAAGATAAAATGGTGAAATTGATATGTATCGGATTATATTCAGTGGTGTAACCAGCCAGTTACAAAGAGGATAAAGTCCTAATCTTGTTCTTCGTTGAAGTATGTTTTTGTATTCTTCAAAGAACGCTCGAATGTATAGGTTGTATACAGTACAAGGCAGAAATAACTTGCTCATAAACGCAAGTGAAAAAAAACATTTTCGCGACTATAATTTATTAATCGCAGCCGGAAAACTCGCCTAAATCGCGCAAAAAAACAAAAGCATAATCTCGACTGAAACGCGTCGACCGTACGCGTTTCAGTCGCGATTATGCTTTTGTTTTTTTGCGCGATTTAGGCGAGTTTTCCGGCTGCGATTAATAAATTATAGTCGCGAAAATCTTTTTTTTCACTCGCGTTTATGAGCAAGTTATTTCTGCCTTGTACTGTAGGTCACTTGCCATTGTTCAGGCATTGAATGTGAAGTATTAATTCCATATTTGAAATCCCATACAGTGACCTACATGAAAATGTGTTTATTACTCAGTCTGTGTAAAGTGTGCTTGAAATACTATGTTAGTTCATGCAGTTTACAGAGCACCCTCACGAAATATTAAATGTGGAAGATTGATCTTCCTTGGATGGAGCTTCATAAAAATGTCAGAGACAGAGACATCAGGCAGAATCGCAAAGATGGTCATTGGATATGATAAATTTTTACTTACCGTACTTCTTCCTATAACTTGCATGCGTACGTAACGCTTTTTGGTGATGAGGTAAACAGGGAACCCATCAATTTAAATCTAGAATATTATAAATATTTATTGCATGGACAGAGGAATACTATTGTTCCGATAGAATGCAAAGAAAGTATGTTAAGTTTTGTCTTTGTCCCTAACCCCCGTACACCGATTGGTTACGCCAATGGTATTTTTAAATATTTAATGCAATGTGCATCTTTCAATGTCATATACTTGGTAAACTGTTCCGTATTAATGTCACAAGTACATGTAACACCCGTGCTTTTTACAGTCTACTTAAAATAAGACCAAAATGTTTTTCGCTATAGTGGGTCTGAAGTAAAGCCTATGTGCTGGATGTCCACCAATGAGTGGCCAGCTTCACCCTCAAGGAAACATTTATTGTTGCCGTAATTCTAAACAGACTGACATTGTTTTTATAACTTCAAGAAGTATTTATTCAATGTATTTATTTAAATATTTTAAATGTGTTTTAAAATATAGTGCTTGTAAAAGTTCTCAAGTGAACTATGAAATGTACCGTGAAATTTGAATAAAACATTGAGTTGATGGGCTGCGAAATCCATATGGGAAGCAGCCTTTAAACTACAGTTTCAATCAATGAAAAACCAGGACAAATCTACATCAAATAGTTTAGAAAATCAACAACATCCATGCGTCTACAGGAGTCCTGCCTACATCAAAGAAACGTGAATTTCCTCCTTACACCAAGACCGTCAAAAACAAAACATTCAAAATCTATAGTTAGTGTGAGCAAGGCTTGAAGGTTGATGTGAGTGGTCGACTCATTCGATTTGACCGTTGTCACATTTCAATTTAGGGGGCAGTGAAGTACCAGGCCTGGGGTCTGGGGCTCACCTTAGATGCTCAGATTTGCTATCAGAGCCATTTCCCAGCACCTGACACCCTCAAGATCAAAGTTGATTTTTATCCTCTGAAATAAAATACATGTACCATTTATGCAAATTTAAATTTAAAAAAAATTGAATTGTGATTTTTTTTTTTTTTTGGTGATAATTTTCCTCTCACAAATTTGATACCATTTTCCTAATGTAATTCCACCAAATCTGCAAAATCGAGCATGAGAATTGCCAGAGCTGTATTGGTTTTTGGTTCCTTTCATAAACATTTCTTTTGTAAACCATGCCCAGTTGCAAAGGCGAAGACATGGACAACCCCCTCCCAACTATTGATGGCTGACAAAAAACAAGTGAAAAGAAAAAATCATCACAAAATTAGCAGAGAAGGAAATGTTCATCTTATCACGTATCTTTATTAATAGTTGTTTAATACAGAGGAGAAGTAAATTTATCACTGCTGGCTGGTGCATACCAGTAGACCTAAAATGAGATTGCAATCGATCAGTGAACAAAACCACAGATTGATAATTTCAGGTTCAGACCTCCTGCGACCCTCTCCAAGAATGGAATAATGTCCTCCAATCCAATCAAATATCACTTATTTGGACGAAAAAACATTAACAGGTTGGTTGTGCAGAATTTTCAGAACTTTTTCACTATAAAGTGGTTTTGTATTCAATTGAAATCTGTCATTTGTTCAGTAAAATAGGTATACGAACTCCCAACTAATTTTTACAGAGAAACCCTACAAGTAAAGGTATAAAAATCTATCCAGATCCGAAGTCACTCTTTGTTAATTGGTGCAAATATAATAAATATGGATAAATTTTCCAACTAATTAGAAACAGGACCACTTACATTAAATTTGTTGATAAGTTCATCAACTTTAGATCAAAAATACTCCAGGTGTCATTGATTAAAGATATTTTCTATGTTAAAGAGATAGCAAATTATTGTATGAAACCAGAACTTCTGCAGTTAGCCATGCACCCCTTGCTGTTATCAGGACAAGATAGTTATTGTCGAAGTATAAAATGAAATTATTGTGCAAAACTGGGATTGAATGATCATTCCAGCTTGTATATCAGTGTAGTGATCTCCACTGTTATAACACATTGAGTTCAATTGTTACAATCTTATACTGTTCAAATGTTCCCAGTGAGTGCCAATTTACCATACATTTTCAAAAAAATTCTCATGCTGCGAGGGGGATACCCCACTCTCCCACTCTGAAGCCCCCCAAACTTCATTTGACAGTTTGTCTATGCCGTGAGTTGTGAAGGAACCTGATTTAACATGTCGGGTGACATTGCTTTTGTAACTTGTTACATCCCATACTTGATCAGTGCCCGGAGCAACTGTCCGCTAATAGCCCGAAGCTTTGCCTCGCAATTTGATAATGAGAATTTGCGAATTCTCGCTGCTTTTATATACATGTACTGGATGCAAATCTTGCATTGCAGCTTTTTGTTATCTTTGTTCACATGTTCAGGTTTATTATTTTATTTTTTTAGGCCACCTGGGCTGTTCAAATCGCTTTTCGTCCGTGGTCCGTCATCCGTCCGTGCGTAAACAATTCTTGTTATCGCGATTTCTCAGGAACTACTGTATGGATCTTTGTAAAATTTGGTACACAGGTTCCCCTTGGGGTCTAGTTGTGCAAGATACCTTTTTTGGTCCTATTCGAAAATCCAATATGGCCACCAGGCAGCCATCTTGAATTTCCCCATGAAACCTTGTTATCGCGATTTCTCAGGAACTACTACATGGATCTTTCTCAAATTTGGTACACAGGTTCCTCTTGGGGTCTACATGTAGTTGTGCAAGATACCTTTTCTGCTTGGATTCGAAAATCCAACTATGGCCACCAGGCAGCCATCTTGGATTTCTCCATGAAAAATTGTTATCGTCATTTCTCAGGAAGTACTGCATGGATCTTTCTCAAATTTGGTACACAGGTTCCCCTTGGGGTCTAGTTGTGCAAGATACCATTTCTGGTCCGATTCGAAAATCCAATATGGCCACCAGGCAGCCATCTTGGATTTCCCCATGAAACTTTATCGTCATTTCTCAGGAAGTACTACATGGATCTTTCTCAAATTTGGTACACAGGTTCCCCTTAGGGTCTAGTTGCGCAAGATACCTTTTTCGGTCCGAATCGAAAATCCAATATGGCCACAAGGCAGCCATCTTGGATTTCCCCATGAAACCGTGTTATCGCGATTTCTCAGGAACTACTGTATGGATCTTTTTCAAATGTGGTACACAGGTTCCCCTTGGGGTCTAGTTGTGCAAGATACCATTTCTGGTCCGATTCGAAACTCCAATATGGCCACAAGGCAGCCATCTTGGATTTCCCCATGAAACCGTGTTATCGGGATTTCTCAGGAAGTACTGTGTCAGTGTGGATCTTTCTCAAATTTGGTACACAGGTTCCCCTTGCGGTCTAGTTGTGCAAGAAACCTTTTTTGGTCCGATTCAAAAATCCAATATGGCCACCAGGCAGCCATATTGGATTTCCCCATGAAACTTTATCGTCATTTCTCAGGAAGTACTGCATGGATCTTTCTCAAATTTAGTACACAGGTTCCCATTGGGGTCTAGTTGTGCAAGATACCTTTCCTGGTCCGATTTGAAAATCCAGTATGGCCACCAGGCAGCCATCTTGGATTTTCCCATGAAACTTCGTCATTTCTGAGGAACTATTGCATGGATCTTCTCAAATTTCGTACACAGATCCGCCTTAGGGTCTCGATATGCAAGATGAAACTTTGTTATTGCGATTTCTCAGGAACTACTGGATGGATCTTTGTTAAATTTGGTACACAGGTTCTTCTTGTCGTCTAGTTGTGTAAGATACCTTTTCTGGTCCGATTCGAAAATCCAATATGGCCATCTTGGATTTTTCCATGCAACTTTGTTATTGGATTTCTCAGGAAGTACTGCATGGATCTTTCTCAAATTTGATGCACGGGTTCCCCTTAGGGTCTAATTGTGCAAGATACCTTTTTCGGTCCGAATCGAAAATCCAATATGGCCACAAGGTGGCCATTTTGAATTTCCCCTTGAAACATTGTTATCGTGAATTCTCAGGAAATATTTCATGGGGCCTAGTAGTGCAAGATACCTTTTTTTGGTCCGATTCGAAAATCTAATTAATACAGTATTCTCGAGTTGTGACGTTGCATCACAAGAGTCGGCGGATCAAACGGTGGGGCATATTCTATATATTGACTATAGAGAATATCCATATCTTCACCTTCCATATCAAGGAGTTCAAAGAATTCGGAATTAAAATGTATTTCTTGTAATTTTAAATCAGTTTTCTTTAGTCCATGCAGTAGCAAGTGAACTGCCCCACCCTTTAGTCTGTCGGCGGGTCGGCTACATGAAGGGACATCACTCTTGTGACTACTCGACAACTGCAGACGACTGCATGTTTTGATCCAAGGGGGATAATCTGGATTCAGGCACTTTCGAAGTTTCAACATTCCTGCGTGGACCGGATCCCTTCAGTATTAAGTATTGTTCCATCTTACTATTTTCGAGCATGGTACATGTATCTTAAAAGAGATATCTCAAACTAGCCCAGTAAACAGAACAGAATTAGCATTCATTCTCTTTGACACTTTGGCATGAGCCTTTAGCCTTTAGCTCATGCCAAAGTGTCAAAGAGATTGGTCTTCGCTTCCAGTACATGTACACAATGATGACACGTGCAAAAAACAAAATTAAAAAAAAATACTACAAAAAGAAGGCGAAGGATCCTCCGTACATGTACATTCACTTTCAGACTAACTTTGCTCATTTCTCTTGTATTATAACAACCGACATAAGTACAGTTTCTAGAAATCTTGAAACTCCTGAAACTTAGATTATATCTTGGTGTTTTTCAGTGTCCTTTTTCAATCTTTTTCTCTCAGATTCGAAATTCTGTAAACAAAATTACAAATCAATCTGTTCTTAGTAACAATGAACAAAAAGATCTTCTAGTCATTAGCTTACAATTATCGGACAATGGTGGGCGCCAGATCCTTCACGATCTTTCGTTTTTACAAAGATAACGAAGATAACAATTTAACACAGAAATTTCACATCAAAAAAGTCTTCAGGCTAACAATTTCAGAGCTGCTTGATTTTGAAATTGCGTGCTTGGTTTGTTGAATCAAGCCAAGGCGTGCCTGCAGCACCATCTATAGCCGCTAATGCAGTGAGTTTGACAGTAAACTATCATGTCAACAAGATGTTTGAAACACATGCAACTAATGATATGAATGCATACTGAACCTCAAATTTTTTCGTGTGATGGGTTTACATGTACCATGTTTTCACGGGGCGATTCAGACCTATAAGGTGTAACGGTCCTGTTTAATACTGAGGAAAAAATTGAGCACAAGTAATACCGTTGCCAGAGTGACTCAATGTTTATTTAACTGCTTTAGGCTTTGAGAAGAAGAGCAGAAGAAAAGAGTCCTCAAGTTATTCAGCTAAGTACTGCTGATAGTTTCGTCAACTATTTTGGCTAAATTTTGCACCACCATGTCTATATTTAGTGAAGTTAAATATTTTCTGATATTCTTGTATATTCAGATGTCATTTTCACAGAGTTTTTCTGTTTTAAAGCATGAATACAATATGCATATCACTCAGGGGTAAACTTAGAGAGTTTTCCTGGAAGGATGTCATAAATCGCTGGCTGATAAAAACTTTATCCAGTGCACTTAATATATACAGAAGAAAATAGTTTAAGGCATAGTTATCATGTGTTTGCCATGCTGGCAAGAAATTCAAATTTTCTAGGCTCGCATTCTTGCAGAAATTGTATTCACAGTATGTAACTTGGGGACTTCCACACAAACATCCCGTCCACTGGACCCTCTATGCCATTTAGATGAAGACACATGCATGACATACATGTAGGTCAATGGCTTGGTTCACTTGACTGGATAGGGTCAATTGATAGGGTCAAACTCCAAGCCATCATGTTTAAATAAAAGTGATATACATGCCATGAGAGGATGCTCCCAGCATTTTGCTCCAGTTCATCTAACCATAAGGGTTTTACAGTGTATCTCAATACTGAAGTTTTGTCATTTACTGCTAAGGATATGATTTCTATAATCTGGAAAAGTAAAATATTTTACAAAAATTCTTAACATGCAAAGAGGACATTATTTATCCTTTCATTAAGCATGTTAAGTCGGTTTCATAATAAATAAGGAATCTGTCCCATCGGCTACAAGTTATTTTTTTAAATATATATGTGTTACACTAATTCACTAGAGATCCTGGTTGAGAGAATTGTGCGAGACTGGACAAATTGTGTGGCTCTTTGCCTTAAAGAGTTAGTGGAATAGCCTGTTTTGACATTTTAATAGCCCCATTTCAGTGCCTATGGCTCTAGTTAATTTGTATAATTATGTATAATTAAGGAACAAGTAAATTACAGATTTACGTACATGTAAGGCAAACTGTCAACCTTTCATGTTGTTGTTGTTGCTGCAGTTAATCCTGGTGAACGAAAAAATGTTCCCAATAATTTGAGATGTGGCGACCTATATAGTACGTTCCCTGAACTTTCGTTCGCCATTTAATTTATAGCCTGGATTACATATAAGGGTTAGAAAGTTCCAAAATTCAAGACCATTAAACATAAACCTGGAGCTATTCCATATACATTTATCCATTGTTTACCTTGATTTTCAGCCTGATATGTTAATTCACCTGAGTTTTATTTTTCATAGCACACCAGGGGTACATATACATGTATACTAGCTACCTGTGATTGATTCAGGTTTATCGAACTAACATTTGTCACATCATTTTAGCTGGCAGTAATACTGTTTGCTACATCTCGAAACTGAATTACCTTAGCAAAATTTCCACAAAGGCACCTGCACTTCATTGTCACCTTTTACTTGTTATCATTTTATGAGTAGAAATTAGGTTGATGCTTCATTATCTTGTTTTACATGTTGCTTCATGAACCTTCCGATTTACATGAAGTACAGACCAGAAATGATTACTGTATTTTCATTATTCTAGGATTATACTTTGTTAATAAAGCACATATTCTTGTCTAGAAAAATGGTGGAGTCCCATGTGGACTTAAACCAGTGACCCCCAGAGTAAGGCACCCAAACGCCAACACTATTTGACAGCGATCTAACTCTCGTGGCCAACGGTCCTCAAACGATCAGCATATTGATTATAAAAGCATGTATGATTGATTGCGCTTGTACAGGGCAGCGGGAAAGGGAGAGTTTGGCGCTTTGTATCTACATCGGATTGCATTTCTACCCACACTGATGGCTCAAGCCTCGGAGGAACAACTGAAAACATGGCTACCACGGGCACAGAACTACGAAGTTATAGGAACCTATGCTCAGACAGAGTTAGGTCATGGTAGGTATTACCCATATACAGTGCTTATATGTGTGTAATAAATATGGCCCCAAAATTGCACTTCCAGTGATCGATTTATTGAATACTTTACCAAACATGTACATAGCTGTTGAATGCGTTACATCTATTTGAAAGCTTACTTTGTATGGTGTAAGTGATTTTCTCACTTCATTGTGTTAATTTGATTGCAAATGTATATTTCAGGTACGTTTCTCCGTGGATTGGAGACCACTGCGACCTATGACCCCAGGACAGAGGAATTTGTTCTTCATTGCCCAACCTTAACCTCTATGAAATGGTGGCCGGGTTCGAGTATGTACTGTTTAACATGCTATAATAACTTCCTGGGAACCCATCAACTTGAAAGAGTATAAACCATTCAAAGAGTTCAAATTGAATTTGATAAGCAAGGTCCAGACATCATAATATTTCACATTCGCATGGATCAATAACTGCTATTGACAAAGCATCAAGGAGCATTCAAGTATTATATAGGGGGGAGGGGGGGGGTCTAAAAATTAGCATCTTTCTATGTATACTTGATTAAATTTTGCATATTGGAGGGAGGGGGGTCTAAAATTCAAATTTTTTTGCGTAACTTATGTGTTACTTGAATGGCCTCCAAGAATGTTTATTTCTTTCTTCTATCTAAAACCTACATAAATATTATAAGTTAAGTTTGTCGAGAAATATATACATCCCAAGCCAATAGGTTCTAGTAATATTATTTTTTTCAGGTTTTACAATTCTCTCTCAAAGTTTTTGCTAAAATTATGTTCTTGAAAATTGAGTCAGAGAGTTCTTTGATATATTGTTTATATTTTTAGGAAATATTAGTCTGACTCTTCAAGTAACATTGTTTGTTGTATGCACAGTGTTTTATAAACTATTGCATAGATAGATCAGTTTGCCAGAAAAGATGAATATATCTCTGTAAGAAAAAAACCCCTCCTATTTTCCTTTTCATGGTTTTTTTTTTTTTTTTTCAAAAAGCACCTGTGAAGCTAGAGATTATTTTTATTCAGCCTCGAGTTCAGTTTAGACCTTTACTCCCCTTGAAAGTCTGATGCCGGAAAACATGAAAATCTGTGTTATAATTCCAGTGGGTAAGACCACAAACCACTTAATAGTGATGGCTCAACTCTACACCCGAGGTAAACACTATGGGATGTATCCCTTTATTGTCCAAACTAGAAGTCTTGATAACCATAGATCCATGCCAGGTGAGTGAATCATCTCTGCTTTGATTGGCTAAACTTGTATATATTTGTTTTCTTGTAATATGGTTAGCATGACGTTTTCATACGATTTGATTGGCTATAATTTCATGCTCTGTGATTGGTCATAGTTTCAGTATAGTGTTACTCGGTAACATCTAATCTCTCTAATAATTCAGACAGTTAAATGTTTTAGACCAGCTATTCATTCAATCAAATGGAAAAATTAGACTGAAGGACATTTTCTTTGGCTAACATGTTGTACAGTAGCCCTGTGAAAGCTTGTGAACATTAAACTTAGTTAGTCTTCAAGGTGCCACCCCTTGTTATTCATTTAAGATACATGTACATGCTCTGATATTGAATTTTCGAGGTATTGAATGTTACATTCAAACATGTTACTCGTACAGGTGTCACCTTGGGAGATATCGGACCTAAGATGGGTTTTAACACAGTTGACAATGGCTACCTCAATCTTGACCACGTGAGAGTGCCTAGGATGAACATGCTCATGAAGAATGCTGTGGTAAGTGGATGGAGTACCATTG
Source organism: Hanleya hanleyi (assembly GCA_036873755.1). Lineage (NCBI taxonomy): Eukaryota > Metazoa > Mollusca > Polyplacophora > Lepidopleurida > Hanleyidae > Hanleya > Hanleya hanleyi. The sequence continues at coordinate 42,586 of JAVTVY010020804.1, forward strand.
ATAGACCTACCTAATACATGTACGGTACTTCATGATGATCGTGATGACAATTCATTTATTTAAGGATACAGAGCCCTCCTGCACACATTTTAACACATTCTCTAGAACGTGTCTTTATACAGCTAAAAGTATGCCTCATAGCTATGGTAATGTATATATTTGTTGAAAACGCATTTCTTAAGGATTCCAAATTTGATCACTGTTAAGCTGTAGGTTGTGAAGATATTCGGATTTAGAAGAAATTAATTTAAACTTTAATTTTAATTTTTTTGAATGACTATTTTCAAAAAAGTATTCACCTTGTCATAACTTACATCATAATTTTCTGTAGAAGACAACTCCAACGGGAAATAGTTCTCAGTTTTATGAATTTTGGTCCAGTTTTCATTCTGTTGACATTTAATGGAATATTTCTTTACAAAATCAAGCAACTCACTGTTTTGAAGTTTCCTGTTAGCCATCTAAAAAAGATTCATTTTTTAAAATAATTTTGTTTAAATTCGAATATCTTCACAACCCACAGATTTATAATGAACACATATATATATATATATTTGGAATCCTTAAGAAATGCACTTTCACAAAATATATACATTACCATACTTTTAGCTGTATAAAGACCTATTCTAGAGGGTGTGTAAAAGTGACTACAGGTGGGCTTAGAATCCTTAATGTGGGTAACTCAAATCCGTATACAAAATACTCCATGGAATAACTGATATATAATCTTGATTCCGTGCTTGAACTTTCAATTCATGGCTGTGGTATGTGACCAAATTTCTGATATGCTGGTAACACAAGGTCATGGTAAAAAAACAACATTGATTTTGAGGTGTATCAGTCTGTCTATTTAGATCTGTTCTCAATGTGATATCTCCAGCTCTAGGAATGGTGTTGTCTCCAAACTGAGAATACACTTTAGCATCAGGCGAGAAGAAAAACCATGTTGAGGTTGAGGTCAACAGATCGGAAATCACTGAATTCTCAATCAAGGCAATGCTGTTGGCCTAGTTTATGCTCCAAAATTATTATCTAGTTGAATGTTGTGAGGGCATACATTGAAGCCAATTTTGACTCTTGTTTTTAAAGCCTGTGAGGCCTGTTCTTAACAGGATAATTGTTTAGGTGTATTCCCCTAATTCCTGCCATGTTTGTAGAACTTCACACAGGAATTATGTATAGGGCCATCCTTAAAAATATGTGTGTTGGGCGTAACCCGCCCGCCCCATCCAAAACCTGCCGACCCAAAAGTTTTTATTGGCAATCTGTCGACGAAATGTTTTTCTTCTTCTTCAAACAGCCATGTTGTTGTTGTCATCGTTAAATCGCGCAAGTCGTGAATTTGTCGGCCAGAGTTGCATAGATTGTCAATGTGACAGGGGTAGAATTTGTTCATTCAAAGAGATTTATTAGATATTTCGCGAAAAATCAAGTCCAATAGCTGACCTGTAATCATATATATTCCGAGATATCCTTTCAGCTTTGCTGCTTGACGTAGGTTTTGATGGCGTAATACGCAAACTAAATCTCGGAAACCTTTGCTCGTCTATTTTTTGGAAGCCGCGAATGCTCTCTGTGATGGTTCCCGACTGGCGCCAGTCTGTATGAAGGAACACGCGGTCGTCAAACGGAAAGTACACGAGGGTGAAAATGGAAACCTGGGACGTTTGCAAACGATGTTTTTGAAGACTGGCATTTGAAAAGTTGTTGACCAGAACTGAATAAAACTAAGGATCTGAAGTAATATACAAGAGAATGTTATGGCCACAGTAACTGTGCAAACAGCACAAAGTGAAAAACTCCACCAGGCATGAGGCACGTGTGTAGATAACAACAACAACAACAACATGCTGTTTTTACTTTCGGAATGAAACGAGACCACTGACACGCTTGTGACTAAATCACCGGACCTTGGTAGTTGTATGTCTCTTTAATCTGTAAGTGGAAGTTCTTCCAGGCAATATTTTGGTAGTGAAAATGGTTCACATTTAGACTTTTGACTGAAAATATGCAGACTTGTTGAAAAAGTTTCAGGGGCCAAATGGCGAGTAGTATGTTATTCTGCGGTCGCCAAAACGGATTTACGGTCGCAAATGACGAGCTGGCAACCAGTTATTTCAACCCAGCACCAGTGAAAAATACCCATCGAGTTAAGAGTGGATTAACAGATAAACAAGAACAACAACAAATTGGATATCATTTAGCAGATGGAAAATTTTGGGGGGGGAAATGGTTTTTTGGGGCTCTTACTAAAGGACGGCGGAAAGGCAGGCCGCCGGCGGAAAGGACGGCGGTGGATAAAAACATATGTTACAAGGCTTGGCGGGGGATAATTTGTGCCTAGATGTATTACTTGTGTAAATTTATACCGATTTCATATATTTGCAGGTACCCACAACGTCGTATGGTCACATGAATGTCGGATAATACTTCACGGCCGTCACAGCTAGCGAAAATCAAAATGGCGGCCGCCATTTTGATTTTCGCTAGCCGTCACAGTATTATCCGACATCCATGTGACCATACGACGTTGTGGATACCTGCAAATGTATGAAATCGGTATAAATTTACACAAGTAATACATCTAGGCACAAATTATCCCCCGCCAAGCTTTGTAACATATGTTTTTATCCACCGCCGTCCTTTCCGCCGGCGGCCTGCGCGCCGTCCTTGAGCCCGTTTAGGGAGGTGACTGGGGAAATGGTTTGGGGGGGAAGTGTCCTGTACCCATTAGATTCAGATTCGTTCAAAATTAAAATGACATTTAATTTTTCCTAAGACAGCACATCAGGCAAAGTAGAATTCAACGGTATGAAATTTAAGAAAATGAAAATGGATCGTTTCCTCAGAGATGTCAAAAAATACATTGCCGATCTGCCTGTATTGAGACCTGAACATTCAGAGCACAGATTCAAGTCAGTTTATTTGAGGTCATTTTAACTTTAATGGCTTTGTACTTCTTGTTTATGTCTGTGGCTCTCGAATTTTGATGGTGAGTCAGATCTCTGACTGTAAAAACAAACACGGTATAAAATTTTGTGGGACAAAAATAGAAATTTCCTTATTTTTATTGTTGATGTTGCGTATCTGTTTATAAATCCATGGAAAACTGTCAAAGAAAATAAAAAGTCTGAATTCCAGAATTAAATAAAAACTTATTTATTCATTATAGCTACAATAGTAAAGAACTGCCCACATCCTCACCCGAAGAAAGAATAATATACCGTAATCTGGGGTGACTGAAAACACTTTTTTGGGGTCTTTTTTTTTTAAGTGTTATAAATTAATTTTTGAAAATGCTATATATTATAATCTTAAAATCCCTCCTGGTGTCTGACCTTTCCGATGCAGGAGATTGGTGATCATCGGATCAAAGTTGTTTTCATTTTCACTTGTTCAAAGTCACCTCATGGTTGGGGTGCCTTGGAACAATTCAGCCAAAGAATGCAATTCATAATGTTTCCTACATCTCGCTTGATCTAACATATGATTATCAGTTTCACAAGTCCCTGCCTTTCTGGTGAGTTACTGTGGTTTTTCCAACCATGAAAAAAAGTGTAAAAATCAAGGTATTGTTTATGAGCTAATAACCAAAGAAAGAAACAGAAGATGGCTTTTTCATATTAGACAGAACCAGACCCCAGCTGGTTACTTACAACACCACTTTTGGTTCGCATCTGCAAAATAACAACAAGAGCCATTCTGAATGTGTTCAAATTCACCCTGGTAAAAAAAAACAAAAAACATTTTCCTACCGCCCTACCCACAGTGAAACAGGGTCGGGTTATGCCCAACACACATATTTTTAAGGATGGCTTAGGAGAAAGTCCAAGTAACTGTACAATGATAAAAAAAAAAAGAATCAATGAGTTGATTTTCACAAGTGTACAGTAATGCGGACCTTCTCATAATTAAACAATTACGTGAATGCTGAGATCACAATATGTACATACATGTTGAGACACAGTATTGGCTTTCAGAAATTAGGATTGAACCCATTTGTAACTCTGCCGTTTATTTGATGTGATAAAACAAAATTTTTCTTGTAAGTCTTTGCGAAAACGTAGCTCATTATTTAGAAGACAGTCGTTGAAATTCCGCTCTCGGAAATCGGTGGTCTACATGTAGAGAAGTGGCATTACATTTTTGAGATCTGGCGTTAGCCAGAGGCTCTTTAGAATGCTGTAGGGAAATGGACAAAAGTGCAAACCGACTCACGGGATAGCCTTACGCTGCATGAAAGTAGTTCCACAGAGATTAGTTTTGGGGATCCTTAGTGGTTGAAAGGCTTTTGTATGTCTATATTTAGTCACTAATAGTCACTTGGCATATATTTGATCCCTTATCTGCATTATATATTACTCTGTTCATTGTTTTCCCACAAAATATGAGATTAATACGATCTAAAGTATGGCAGACTGGTATCGTCACTTTACCAAAGCTTGGACTATGCTGAGAAAATTATACAGTTTAGCTGGTTAGGTGTATATGTGAGAGATGCTCTACCATAGCAGCCAACCTGGCCACCATTGTCTCATTATCACCTTTGCAGGCCACTGTTTGCTTTTCTCACAAGAGCAAGCTGTCAACGTGTGGGATATCCAGAAAGTGATCAACCTTGATGTCCAGCCCTTCTCACTCATAACACTAAATCAATCTCTATTTACCCCTGGTGTAATCTCTCTTATTTACCCCTAGGTACATGTATGTTCTGTACAAACTGACCTTAATCCCCTGTGGGTATTTAGGCCTAGACTTCATTCCACTGGCCCCTTTTTCCATCGAATTCTCAACAGGTCAGTTTGCAGTTTCAACGCAACACCAACAATATCATGTTAAAGAAGGTATCATATTGCTTTCTTTATGCTGGTTAAATTAACATGGTGGTCATGGTGTTCATCTGAAATCCCAAACTGACGTATTGGAGGAATTATGTATCAAGATAAAGAGTAAAATTCAGCTATTTTGGTTGAGTCAAGGTTGGATGAACACCTACTGTAGTGTCTAATTGGACGAAAATTAATTGGGTAACACATGGTTAGCGTAATGTGTGCAACTTCCTTCATTATAGGACTACCTTTCATTGTTCCCACAGATCAATTTCACATAAACTACGATAAAAGTAACTTCGAAAATGGAAGGCATTGTGATATAATATTCTATATTTCGGCTTCCATTTTCGGAGTTACTTTAATCCTAGGACTGCCTTTCTTTGGTATGTTCAACTTCATTACGTCGCTACCTTTTAAGAAGGGCCGTTCACGCCATAAATCCAAATGTTTAATAAATTTAAACGTTTAACTTGCACCAACCAATCAGATGTCATGAATTGACATTTGGAAGACCTTTCCTGTCCAAAAGCAAACGTTTGCTGTTGTAACGTCCAATACTTTAGAGGCAAAAGGCAAACGTTTCCAGTCGTAATATTCGAGACTTTTAAACGTTTCCGGTTTAAGGGATATCGTTACCGGTTGTGATCGTCCAGTGAGATTTTTTTTATTGCTGCCGCGTATGTTCAAACCTCAACTTCAACATGTGTCCACTGGCAAAACGTTTCCATTATGTAGTCTGTTTGAACCAATCAAAATAACCCTTACAAATATTCGCGCATATTGTATTCCTCATGCCCACCGTGCATCATGTCCTGCGCAAATTGTCCCAGTGCCAAAGATATTCTCCAAAACCTAATTTGTAAGAACGGTTTTCATTGGTTAAAATACACTACATACCGGAAACGTTTGTCAGTGGAGATTTGCACGTGTAGATGTTGGAATACATGCGGCCCAAATAAAAAATCTGATTGGACGATCACAACCGGAAATGTTATCCTTTTAACCGGAAACCTTTAAAAGACCGAATTTTTCTTTTGACAGGAAACGTCTGAAGTCGCGAATTTACAACTGGAATGGTTTGCTTTTTAACAGGAAAATGTCAGTTCATAAAATCTGATTGGTTGGTTCAAGTTTAAACGTTTAAACTTTTTAAAGCTTTACAATTTTTAAACGTTTAAGAAGTTAAAACGTTTAAAGGATGCGTTTATGGTGCGAACGGCCCTTCATATACCTTGTCACAGGATGTAACTTGTGATTGCGTTTTAGCCACATATATACATTCGTGCCTGGTGCCACCTGTGCCTAACTTGAAATTAAATATATAAGTGTGCGTTTATTTCATTACAAACTTATCCCCCAATAACCCAGCTACCAGATCTCAGTAAAGCCCATAGGCTCTAGTTATTCTTGCAAAGTTGTGTACCCCTTTAGCCCTTAAGGTCACTTCCAGCGTGACAGACGGGACACAAGATAGCCACCCTGTGATGTTAACACAACTCTCTACCAAACTAAATTTAGTAAAAATCTAAGCAAAAACTTATCAGTGGTTAGCATGTTAGTGAACTAGTTGTACTTTAACTTAAGACAGAAACATTGAAATAATTATTATTAATATTTTCTTTTCAACTGGAATTGACAAATGTGACAGACGGGACAAGCAGGGACCACGCATTTGAAAAAAGAATAGACAAGATAGATTTCTATCTCCTTCTCAAATAAAAATCAACTTTTAATGTAAATCAAATGTTAGTGGACTAATCAAGTAATCAGAGTTAGGGTTAACAGTTTTTCTATGAAGAAGATTAATTTGGATTTTTGCCACTTAGTGACGTGACAGATGGGACAACTTATCGTGACAGACGGGACATTATCTCATGCCCTATAAATTATCTTCCCGTTTCCAGACTTTTTTTAATCATGTAGACCAATGCTACAATTAAGATGTTTATTGTGCACTAGTTTACTTCACATTGTTTGGTTTAGTTCATATTTTCACAAAATCCGCTGTTATCAGTTCAGTGTCCCGTCTGTCACATGTCCCGTCTGTCACAATTTAATGTATTTACACATTTGTATGTATTTTGTATTGCAAACTTAATTTTTCAAGGCATATAGGTTTGTGCATTCATCAGAGTGTTCATTGCATCTAGATTACTAAACATTGTTTGGTTTGGGGCCATATGAATGCAAAACTCAATAATCTATGGCTGCTTTTTGAAGCGTTTTGTGACAGACGGGACAGATATGGAGTTGAAAGTTTTATCAGCGTATTTGACCAAGAATGAAATAATTAATTGCATCTGGTTGAGAAGGTGTTACAGTAGATAAATAATAATGTTACTGGCTTTTTTCCTTCTTAAAATTTATCGTACTCAAGAAAAACCTAAAAAATCATCCGTTTTTGTGACAGACGGGACACCTACACCACGTAGTAAATTCTTCAATTGTAAAATGGTATTCACTGCGGAACTTAGACATGATGGTGTATTTAAAAGACAAAGAAACATTTTGTTGAGTCAAGTTTCTATGTCTGGAGGAAAATCATGAATTTGGTATACATTTTAGTAAAAAATGTTTTAGAATTTTATCCATATTCGAGTGCAGATTTTTAAAAACCTGACAGTTGCAGATGACGAAAAACCTACTTTCTTGAAACTTTGATTAATATAGCTTAAATAAAAATCACAATTAAGTATGCTGATGGAAAGTGAAAATTTGTCACCCGTGCAACATTTATGTGGAAATGACCTTAAGTTAAAACTAACAATTCACTATATTAAGATGATAATCTGAGTTTTTTTCTTTCTTTTTGTTGTATGGCATTTGTATTTATAAAGTGATCTACAGTCCAGCTGATGTGAATGATCAGACATCACCTCATTCTTCTGGTAACAGTTTACATGGCTAAATTAATGATGATCGTGTTAATATATCTGTCCTTTCCGTCATGTCATGTCTAAGGTACGGCTTATGACATTGGGCGCACTGGTTCTCATCAGATCACCAAAGTTAAGCAATGTTGAGCTCAGTCATTACTTGTATGGGTGACCCGGGTGCTGTACTGGCTGGGCTGATCAGTGTCTAGGATAATAGCTACCCTGGACAATTTTGTGTTCTGGCACATGTAGGCACCATCGTGATATGACTGAAAAAATGTTGAAAACGACGTTAAATTCTACTCACTCGCCTCTGAGTCAACTGAACAATTTGAGAATGTCACTCCATAGCCTCTAGTCGATTGTACCCTTACTGATTAGAGCATTTCCACAAAGTGGATGCTCTTATGTTTTCATGAGAAATGGATCCGCCGCAGCCGCCGCGACTTTAAACGTGAATATCTCTGAAACCGTTAAATATTTTCGGGTCAAACTTTGTGTGCCATCTCCTTAGGCCTGGGAAAATTTTCTGGTTGTGTTTTGATAGCCGCTGCTCACCACTAGGTGGCGGTGTAGTCAGAGCATCTAGGTGAACCTTTCTGTGACGATTTCGTCTGAACGACTGGTTTGATTTCTATGAAATTTTATTACAATGTCTTGAAGGATAGGCAATGTGCTGAAAAGGTTTTGGTGTAGTTGGCGTAATTTTAAAGGCACGTTTTTCGCATCTCAAAAAAAGAAGTTTTTCGTGAATTGAATATTTACCAATTCGCTTGGAGAAATATTTGAAAATTGTTCTGTTCTAGGTTTCCAAGCATAAATATAGGATTGCCGCATGATAATTCCCTTTCAGCGCAAACCAAATTGTCATTTAAATGAAAAATCTCAATTATTTGACTTGACGGCAAAACCTCCATAACCATTATCATGATTAAAGTTTTTGCCAATGAACTCTTTATGTGCCATCTTCCTAGGGCTTTACATTTCACCTGCTTGTTTTTCCTGGTATCACTTCTTTGAATCCGGGAAAAATAATTCTCGTTTGCTGAACATGAATATAACATTAGTGTTTTCAGATCCCTTGTAAGCCCAATGGCCTTTTTTTTGAATACGTGAAATTCTCATGACTCCAGTCCAATGTCTACATCCCCCAGGCCACATCTGGGGATTTCGCTTCATCTTGTGATTTTGTAATATTTGTTCATCATTGGGTGGCACTATAGACAGTAAACTTATATAGCACAATTTATTGGCACTTCATGAAGTTTATTATTGTGATGTTGTTGGACAGACTAAGGATTTCAAAGAATTGAATTTTTTTTTTCTTTTTTTTTTTAATGACTGACATTGCTTTAGGGCCACCTCCCATACGAATTTCGAAGCCGATCAACAACATGCTTTATTTATATTTCATTAAACAGTCTTTTTTACAATTCATAATTTTATTAACATTATGATTTAAAAATGGATAACAGGACGTTGGTTCTGCTAGTGCTGGCATAGACATGTGGCAATGGGGATATTGACAACTGAATGTATCTAAATCTATACTACATCAGGCCCTGCTTACACAAATAACTAAAATGCAACCAGGGAAAATATGCTGCTATACTGTATGGAGAATTGCAAGTATTCAAGGGAGCTTCGATTCAGGGCATTTTGGTCAAATAGACATACATGTACTGTAACATTGATACCTGGCATGCCTACGTATTGTATGTTGACCATTCAGCTACAAAATCTGAAGTGGTTGACTTATTGCACAATGCACTTTACATAAGGGGACTGGTGGACGGCTTGTGTCAACAAAGTAAACACTTCACTCTCCAATACTTATGTAGTAATTTGATCCAGTTCATTGGTATGGCTATCCCAATTATAGCCCTGAGCTTCCAGATGTCTGGAGATGCATTCTGGCCAATTTTCAATGAATAAAATCACAAATTATCACTCAGTTAATGCTCATTGATAATTCCCTTTCAGTGCTAACCAAATTATCATTTAAATGAAAAATCTCAATTATCTAACTTAATGTCAAAACCTCCATAACCGTTATCATGACTAAAGTTTTTTTTCCATTGAACTCTTATAAATGTGCCATCTCCCTAGGGGTTTAGATTTCACCTGCTTGTTTTTCGTGGCATTTGGTCTTCACTAGGTGGTGCTATAGACATGAATGCAGGTAAACATGTGTAACATCATATCTTCTGAACAACGTCTTTGATTTCCATGAAATTTGGGTATAATTATCTTGCAAGATGGGCAAAGGACTGACAAGATTTTGGTGGTGTTGGCGAATTATGGAGACGAATTTTTGCATCTCAATATAAGATTTTGTTTTCACAAAAATGGAAATTTGCTTCTTAATCAGGGAAAAGTAATTCTGTTTTGCTGAATATGAATGTACCATTCCCAGTGTTATAATTCCCATCCGTTGTAAGCCAAATGAACATTTTTTTAAATATATGAAATTCTCATGACTAGTTTGAATAAAATCACAAATAATCACTCAGTTAATGCTCAATTGTTTTGTTTTATGTGGAGGTCCCCAGAATCTATTTGAAACTCGAGATTGAAATTGCACATACCATTGTATTTTTTTAACTGAAACAGTAGAAAGATTTTTGAAGTGGAACTTCTACATACCTGCTATATGGCACATCCCACCTGGGATTTTTTTTACATGTTTATCTAATTGAAGTAATCCATTGGAATGACTGATGATTTTCCAATAATAGAGAAGAAAAGCAACTCTGAGTTGGGATAACAATTTCAGTCTATATATTTCACTATTAGTTATAGCATCTTCAGCAGTGAACAAAGTTACAAACAGCTCCATACGCACAGTATATATACAAGGCATAATGTGTTCTTAGCCAATACACATTTATGAATAGGTAAGGCAGTAAATTATGTCAGTCCGGTTGGACAGATATTAAAATGCTGTCATTTCCAGAAATTGTTAAATGTTAAGCGATAACCTGACAGCGATCTACAAATGGTGTGATTCAGGTGATACAATACACACTCTAATTGATGAAAACAATACATAATCTGCTTATTTGGCAGAACTAAGTAAACTGTACACAAGTTTACTGTACTGGGTATGTATCTACATTGAATATTTCTACATGTCATGAAGTTTGGATAAGGACTGTCATTTTGAGGACCCATTTTGAGATAATATAGGTATAATTTTCTTGGCAATCCACATCAGAATTGATGGAAACCTACAAATGTTGTAACTCTCATGTTTCATAATTGTATATTCCCATGTGAGTTACAACATTTGTAGGTTTCCATCAATTCTGATGTGGATTGCCAAGAAAATTATACCTATATTATCTTATCCAAACTTCATGACACGTAGAAATATTCAATGTAGGTACATAACCACTATATCACCATACTTTATTCATTTATGTACAGTTTCCTTAATTCTTGTCAAATAAGCAGATAATGTATTGTTTTCACTGCCATCACTGTCGAAATATGGGTACCATGACAGAGTGATAGATCACACAGCCAGTGAAGGTTCCCATTTTCATTGAATGTCGTTATTGCCTAAGTAGTATTAGCAGCATTTTACAACAACAACAATTCGCTGACTTGCAGTGAAAAATAATAGTGAAAGGTATTTATTTTTTGTTGTTTGGCATTTTTATTTGCTGGCATTGTTTCAGATAGAATACAACAGCCTATTTCATACAACCAGGAATGAAAAGAGGGTTAAAATCTTTATGTTCAAACTTACGTAGAAAATATAAAAGTGGCAATTTGAAATTTTATTTTCATTCAATTTTTTAATGTCGGTGAGCTCATGAAACGCAAAATAAAGTTGATGTTGCCTCACACTCGGTTTCTCCCATTGGTGAAGAAATCTCTTCTCAGAGACACTTCTACCAGGGATGATTGTTGATTGCTCATCCTCCAGGGTTCTGTTCCCGACCCTCTGTCCCATCCTAAAAAAATTGCCACCCTTAATAGGGGGTGTGCCCAAATTGGGGAGATCTAAAGCCCTGTGAGTACCAAATTATGTGTTACAAAATTATCTGGGGAAATGCTCTTCGCCCGTGTTTCACACGAGCTTTCATTTACCATTCCATTCAGAAAGTCGGTATTGGCCCGGCGGTATTTTCAACGGACTCATGCCTTCCTGATAGTGAGATCACAACTCTCACGTAAGCGAAAGCCATGTCACTATGTTGACAGCGAGGCTCCCACCATGAAACACTGGAAAGGCAAAGTTGAACATCTGTTTGTCAGAAAGGATGTTACAATATGCAGAATTCATACGCCAGCTCAAACACGGGTTCCGAAATGGGAAAATTTTATAAAAAGTTTTACAAATGCATGTACTCATTAGCATGGTTTTACATGGTTTTAGGTATGAGCCATTATTAAATCATCCACAAGGGTGGTCAGTTTGAAGGAATACTAAATTTAGAGGAAATACCGAAAACTAAAAAAATCATATGATTAATAAAACCTCAAATTTTCACTTCTATGAATTCGTGCTAGTATGTGTGTATGGCCTAATTTTAGGTAATCAACGCATTCCTAAGTGCCGTGCCATAAAAGGAAGGTAAAATCTGGAGCACAAAAACCATGTTTTTGTTTTGCCCTGGTACATGGCTGTGCTGTTGAAGCTGGGGAACTTCTCTAGCTGGCAATACAAAAAGGTATTTTAGAATGTCCAATATCCTGGGCGTTACAAGCAGTTGTTGAAATGAGGTTGTTTCCTGTGGAACAAAAGTGGACAAGAGCCCACAACTATATATTTTGATTGGGGAATATCCAACAAATACATGTGAAGGAAAATTTAAAAATAGTAAATATTTGTTTTATTTTGTTATCATTGACATATTAAAGCGTAAACAATCAATTAAAATTTTGCAAAGTCTGAACATTGGACATTCTATTTTTATAATTTTCTTAAAAAATTAAGAAAAAATCACTTGTTTTATTTTGTTATCATTGACATACTAAAAGTTCAAAAATCAGAAACATGTCAGAACATGTTCAAATGCCACTCCTTTAATGAATTTTAATTAATTTTTTACATTTTAATATGTCAAAGATAAACTAAAATATTTTTTTCTTAATTTAAAAAAAATATATGAAAATTAACTGTCCAACGTGTTCAAACTTTGCAAAATTCGATGCATTTGCATTGCCTCCATTGGGCGAGACTATGGACACACTTGCCGGTTCAAAGTACTTCTCAGTACTGAATTTAAAATCGGGGTTCTGGCAAGTCGAGATGGCTGAACAGAACAAGGACAAGACGGCATTCAGCGTGGGCCCGCTTGGGGTTTTTTATCGAGCCCGTAGCTTTAGCTGCGGAAAGCTCGATTTAGGCGTCTTGACATTTTCAAGTTAAATACTACACTAACGTTCCGTCATTTACCTTGACTTACTGAATATTAGAGTAAACTGTTCAAACCGAGAAACGCACGATTTTCTTTGATGTCTGCTCGTGTGATCTCCAAATATGACAAGTGGCGGGTGTATTGAGGCTAATTTGCTTCGAATAGCCAATCAAATTTGAATTTTAAAGAGGTCACACATGGCTCTTCTCCTAATATGGACCACGCAATATTTATAGCGATATGACATCACCAGACCTGTATTCTGATCAGATAATGTGTTACGTTCAGCCAAGGCAACATGTGTAGTGTTAGACTTGGGTAAGCGAAGATGGATATAGGTGCCACAATGATTACAACACATATAAGGGAAGTGGGAAGAGGTGCCGACATACTGACTGCGTCACATGACTTCACAGAATAGTCTTCTGGTAAACCTATTCTAAAGCACATACACGTGATATGTGTTGTATCTCAGGTACGCTTTTATTGTACCTGTTCATGTGGCAACTTGGATGATATGACCACACGGCCCCTAGCACCGGCATAAGCGGCATTAGATACAAATCTAGAGCTATGATGGAAATGCTCTGACAACTCGTATACTGGTAATTGGTGAGCTGTTTCGCTGTGACAACTCGTACATTGGAGATTGGTGAGCTGTATCGTCGTCAGATGTAAATGACAGCAATTAACACAAAAGACTAGTATGTAAGGCCCGATGTCGACCCAGCATCAACTTCCCACAAATGCCAACATATATCAAAGACCAAAAGGTCTGTACAGGGGGCGGGCCTCGGGGACGAAACGTCCACCAGCAGAATCTCGCCATATACAGGAAAAATTACAACACATATAAGGGAAGTGGGAAGAGGTGCCGACATACTGACTGCGTCACATGACTTCACAGAATAGTCTTCTGGTAAACCTATTCTAAAGCACATACCAAGAATCTAACGATTCGTGATATGTGTTGTATCTCAGGTGTGTTGTACATGTCCGTTTGTCTATCTGTAGGACCAAGTAAATGCTAAAGTTTGATCCTAAGGCCCGCCCGTCCGCCGAACCCTCGTATTGCAGATGCTTACTGATACATCGGGCTACACATATTGAACCCATCCACTACCCCTTGGACCCCCTGGAGGACCAAGTAAATGTTAAAGTTTTGTCCACAGTTTCTCGACCTCACCTATGTCTTCTAAACTAAGGCCAGCCCGACCCGACCACCCGAACTCTCATCTATTCCAAATGCTTACATCCGACTACACTTACTGAACCATCCACTACCCTCGGGGAGCATGTCCTCATCACTGGGGCACCAAACATCACCCCATATCTCCTAAACGAAGCTTTGCCTGTCCCCATACCCTTATATGGTTTGGGAGCTCAGATCATCCTGTACACTCATTCAACCCATCCACTACCCCACGGGAGCATGTCCCCACCCCTGGAGCACCAAACCCCACTCTATATCTTCCAAACTAAGCTTCGCCCAACCCCATACCATCATATTTTCCCGCAGCATACATGATCTTACACTTATTCAACCCATGCACTACCCATGGAAGCATGTCCCCACCCTCAGGACACTGTGCTTCACCATCCATCTCCTAAACTAATCTTTGCCCGATCCCATGTCCTATTTCCTGAAGCTTACATCATGCTACACTTATTCAATGCATTGCCCGACTCCATACCCTCATATTTCAATTTCTAATTTTATATCTCTTATATGTGATACTAACATATTATTAGTTATGAGATGCAGTGTACATTGTATATACAGGCATACATACCAAATCACCTACAGTATATTCCTTTATAGTATTTACTAATAGTTTGGTGACATTATTTCATTTCAAAAGTACAATATCAAAATAAACCGGCGGGGGAATGCCGTAGTACCGAACCCCTGTTAGTTGTTTATTTCGTGTCGCCTTAAATGAAGGACGACATTTCCTTAAATTTTGCTATCAAATTCTGGTTGACCCTACTTACTATATTAAATAACACTGAGTTTGAATCAGTTTGTGATGTCTGTCTTTACCAGTGCACATTATTATGGAACTTTACAGTATGATTGGACAGTATGATTTGCATACAAATGCGAGGGTTTACCACAGTGCTGGTGTCCCATTGCATACTGGAAATGATAGCTTTACTTCAACTATTGCATTGTTATCAGCTTTGTTTGTTCACATATCATCACACAAAGTTAAACCAAGAACATGCTCCAAATTGCACACCTATTGTTTCTAACTATACATGTACATGTATTCATCAGATCTATGCAATGGGATGTGTAAGCTTACTTTCGAAAAAAAAATGTAATCTTTATTTGAAGTTATATAATATAGTTCCTCCTTCAATCCAACCTCAACATCACTGACATAGAAATCATATTTCTTAATAAATGTAGTTATTTAAATGATGTGCATTGCCAATGACGTGCAACCTCAAATGATGTGCCACCCTGAAGAGCTCGATCTTTTTGCGAAGCTGCATGTTGAGTTTACTGTTCCGCCGTTCGGCCTTACTAACAGCCCGGCAACATTCCAACGCCAAATGCAGTTGTTCCTGGGAGATTTGCCTGTTTGATATTCTTGGATGATCTGCTGGTGTTCTCCTCGACCATTGACGAACACATGGAACGACTGGAAGCCGTTTTTAGAAGACTGCAGGTGTTTGGACTTAAAGTTAAGCCAACCAATGTCATTTTCTGAACTCAGAACTAAGTATTTGGGATACATTTTGTCGAAGGCAGGCGTTCAGACGGATCATGAGAAAGTGGATGTCGTTTTGAGTTGGTCAGAACCTGAGAACATACAAGAACTCCGGACGTTCTTGGTGTTGTAGGCTTTTACAAAAGGTAAGTCGAGGATTTCTCAAAAATTGCTCAACACAATCTATTGAAAGGACAGGATTTGAAGAAGCGTACTTCGCGTAACAAGAAGAAACATATGCCGATGCCTTGTGTTTGGGGTGAAGCTGAGCAGGAAACTTTTGGCAAGCTGAAACATCTGTTGACTACTGTTCCAGTGCTGGGATTTGTCAATTACAGCGTACCGTTCGAGTCGCATACGGATGCAAGTCTCGAGGGTTTGAGAGCTGTACTATATCAGCGCCAGGAAGGTGTTCTCAGAGTGATCGCCTATGCAAGCCGCCGTCTGTCAACTGCTGAGAGAATTACCCCGCACACCGTTTGGAATTTTTAGCTCTTAAATGAGCGGATGTAGAAGAGTTATAGGATTGGTTATACGAACAGAAATTTCAAGGAATCGTGAGTTGTCAAATGTCGGGACGTCATTTCTCCTTGGGGATGGGGGGGGGGATACTGTGATGAGGAAGCGCACGTCACTAACATGGCAACCGTATATGCTCCCTGAGATCGGGGATTTGGAAATGGGTCCCTTGCAGCCTAGGCGAACGAGGTTTTTTCACAAACGCCAGCAGTTTTTTTCTATTACATAATTATAGATGGCTATCAAATGTATTTTTATCATAAAGAACGCCTAGAAAAGACAATTCTAGCAACTTGTTTTTTTTTGTGGCCTGTCAATATATGGGATCACGTGACGGTACATCAGCAGGCATGGTTAATGGCAACTGCAGACAGCAGACTCGTCGGTGCTAACTTGTAGAATTTAGCGTTGGATGCCAGTAAATATTTAAGACATTGTTCTTTAACGGTAACTACGTGAGAGTAACGAACATTCATGATTCACACTGTTTTAGTGATGTAAAGTTTTGACTTTCGCGGGAAATTGTCTATGGCATGGATCTTTCTCAAATTTGGTACACAGGTTCCCCTTGTGGTTCAGTTGTGCAAGATACCTTTCTTGGTCCTATTCGAAAATCTAATATGGCCACCATTTTGGAGATCCCCATGAAATTTTGTTATCGTGATTGCTCAGGAAGTACTGGATGGATCTTTCTCAAATTTGGTACACAGGTTCCCCTTTTGGTCTAGTTGTGCGAGATATCTTTTTGTTCCGATTCAAAAATCCAATATGGCCGCCAGACTGACGAAAGTGCGTTCGCACTCAGAGCAAGTATAAGCCATGTTGACGGTTGAACATAGACTGTCTGTTTTTGGGATACGCTTGCTTCGATGGACAGTAACGCCCGCCAACGCCCAGCTTAACGCTTCAACGCCCTGGTGAAATAGCTCATCAGCTCTGATTTTTCTAGATATGCCATGGAATTGTCCCCAACTTCATCGAAATGCTGTGACGTCCGTCAACGGCCGTCGTAACGCCTTGAGGCCCGTTCCAACGCCTTACATGGCGATAAGGAACCGATATTAGCTCCTCTAAACCTGGTTGATAGGGTTTTTTTCATATTTTAGGGATTCCAGATTTTATATTTTCATGGCAAATCCTAGTTTGACATGCACCCACCCATTATATGATCGGCCTGGCGGAGCGCTTTACATGGATACCTTCCCCGACCCAGTACGCCCATAACTGGCCCGACTCGACCTCAAAACGTCCATCCAGGTGCCTTTTTCCATCAATGTCCGCATGCGGGCCATAGGCTCATTTCCACTACACACCCATCCAGCCGAATGGTCCGATACGAATGCATCAAACTGATACCCTACACAACCTAATTGGACCAATACGCCTCCCCTCCCCCCCCAAGACCGGCCTATTCACTACGGATGCGCAGTCGGAACGTTTCAGCGAAAGTCACCTCATGGGGACGAGACCCCTGCCATCGTATTCTACAGCGTGAAACGGAGAAAACAAGGCGCTACACCTCATATATTCATGGGTGGGTTGCCCATTGGGTCTAGCATTGATGTAACTGAAGCGTATCTTTCTTTCTAACGTTGGGAGGCTATAGTTGTGATTGTGAATCTTCGAACTTTATCTCTACACCATGCAAGCATATTGTGACTGGTAACCTCGATATAGTGAGTGATAAGGACCTAAGTAAACTCCTGATGAAAGGACCTAAATTTAGAGCCGAGAAGAATAAATCTGAATGCCTACCAGAAAATAGTCCTGTTTGCATTGGAACAGTGCGTTATTGATTGGTCTAAGCGAGAAAAAGTTGAATCTACAGTACTCGCTGATTGGCAATCCGCCATATTGACAGAAGTACTCTTCCCCAAGCAAAACAAGTACTGAGAAACCTCAATTAGCAAGAAGTTTTAGCAAATCTTCAGAGTAAATTCGTCATAGTTCAGGCAGACAAAGCTCCAAATAATATAATATTCATATTTAAATATTACTATTACGAGGTGATGGTTAAGGAATTGAGTGTAAACATATCATCAAATACGTTTACTTACTCCCAAACTGCATTTACTCTGGAAGATTTATTTAACAAACACAAAACGGAAAGAGGTATTTGTCTGCCAACTAAAAGTATATTGGACTTCCAAAAAGCATAAATCACCATACAAAGCTAGATTCATAGCTGGTTCTAGAAGCTGTACAACCCAGTTATTTTCAACCCTGTTGGCGAGGGCCCTTCAGTAGCTAAAAGCATTTTGGGAAAGGTATTGCGCCACTATTTTGTTGAATGTAAGTGGATATTGAAAAACTCAAAATGTCTTAGGGAAGAACTTGATGCTAAAGGTCACATACCGTACAGACATGTATCCTCATGGGATTTCTCGACTCTCTATACTACAATCTCCATCAAGACCTGACTGACCGTCCAAGTTCTTTAACAATATCTGTGTTCAAGAAGACTGATCGCAGATATATTATTGTCAGAAGCCATAAAGCATTCTTTACCTCTTCTCCCTACAAGGGATATCACTCATGGGATGTTTCTTTGTTTATAGAGTTGCTTGAATTTCTCATTAAAAATATCTATGAAATTTGGCACAATCTAATTAAAATTATCTGCTCCCCAACCCCGGTTTTTCTCTTCAGTGCTTATCTGTGCTTTCGATCTGACCCCCCTCCCCGCCACACACAAAACCAAACACTCCGTCTAGTATAAAATTGTGAAAGGACAGTTAATAGTGTTACTATATACACCGCTCGCTGACAAACACCGGTACGGATTAAAATTCACCGGAGATAATCCGTTATGATTACATAATATTGGCGAATAGCAACTCATCTCTCCCACAGCCGATGATTGTAAATGGGGAACTCATATCGATCAAATTATTGAAACATCCACTAAGCGAATTGGATTAATGCGAAAACTTAAGCTCATGCAGGCTTAGCAGAAATGCTTTAGCACAGGTCTCTCTGAGCTTTGTGAGACCAATCATGGAATATGCCTCGGTTGTTTGGGACGGCTGTTCATTAACCGATTCAGAAAAATTAGAAAAAAATTCAATTACCCGCCGGGCGAATCGTCACTGGTCAGCCAATGTTCGCAAGAAGAGAGGCAATCTATTCCGAAACTGGATGGGAAACATTGAAAGTTAGAAGGGAAAAAAGGAAATGAAAATTATGCAAACAATTCATAACGACGAGGCTCCGGAATATGTTTGCAATTTGATCACGCCCTTAGTTGAGAAGGTGACACCTTATAACCTGAGAAATAATCTTAACTATGTGATCCCCAGAACCAGACTCAACATCTTTAAAAATTCTTTCATCCCTTCAACTATACAACTTTGGAACAATACTGATACTGAAAGAAGAAATAGAGCTGAAGGTAGACAACTTAAATCTGTACCGAAATACTATTCTGTGGGAACTAAAAAATTCAATATAATACAAACACAGATGAGACATAACTGCAGCCAATTAAACTCTGACTTGTCCCGGTTTAATATGGTCGCTAATGCGGGTTGTGATTGTGGAGACCCCTCAGAGGATTCCCAACATTTTTTCTTCCATTGTCACAAATATCAAGAAATTAGGGATCTAATGTTTGATAACCTACCAACTCCAATTTCTACCCGGGACATCCTTTGGGGGAACGATTCATTGTCGCCTGAAATCAATGTTAAAATTTTCCAAGCCGTTGAAAAATTCATAGGCGATAGTGGAAGATTTGACTGAGTTGATCACGGATACTGGGGTCCAACACATGCTCGAGCGTGTATGGTTATTCCACGGCATACCACCCCATTCACCCCTTTCATCTCCATTTTTTCTCCTGCCAGAAACACCATTTACAGTGTAACATGTGTAAGAGAACGTGGAGACACTCCGGAATAAAGGAAGATAAAACACCACATCTGGAGTCTGATGTTCTTTTATATACCAACGAATTCCAAGTACACACAATCCTGGACCAAGTCCTGTCAATACAAAGATACAATTTGTAAAGTTTGTTTATCAAAATAAGACTGGTATTTTACTTATATGGTAACCATGGTGATAACAGACCAATGCGATACCATGCCTAAGATACTTCAAGTTTGTGATGCGGGGAAATGCACCCTAAGTGTGATATCGAAATGGAGAATGAATATCAGAAGGAAGTACCCGTCGCCTTATCAAGGAACTAGAACTATTAATGAATGACTGGAACAATTAATCAATGACTGGAACAATTAATCAATGACTAGAACAATAACTGCATAGTGGAATTAACAATTGATTAAGTTGACAAATATTATGACAATTCATGACTCGGCATGGGCAGTGACATAATGAATACCAGAAATAGCGAAATATGATTAGAATATTCAATGCATTAATTGGTGAATCATTGCTGACAAATAATCAAAGGACATGGACCTATTAAGTAATCATGAGGCTGACTGATAATTATTAACATGAAGTGGACCACTGACAGAATCCATCCAACAATATATGCCGAAAGCATTATTCATGTAATTTACGGTAATACATTCTTACCCCCAACTGCCACTTGGGGAGTTAGTTACACACTTCTCCAGTTACACACCATTAACATGCTGATCATGGATGCACATCATCATCTGTAATATGATACAACACTATCCACTATTATAGAGTATAATCAAATTAATTCTATTGTCATTCATTATCGCTATAATTAAATGATTCGTCTCTGAACAGCAGGCAACTTCCTTTAAACTTCATACCAGTGTTACAATATATAGCACACGTTATCGCTATGCAAGAAAACAATAAAATGCGTTCCTCAATCTGACAATCTTACAAAATTCCATAAGTTCCCGCTTTGCTCTACATTTATATCGTACATTCATAGATCAGATGGCTAAGTTACTCACATTTCTGGGCCTCCAAGCCTCCGCCGAAATCAGAAAATGTCGCATTAAATGCAGGATACAAAACGAACAAAATGGCTGAAACACATGGTCAAGACGGAGTCACGTGATCTCTAAACATACAAACTTATTCCCTGAGCAGAAATAATTGCTCTAACAAACTTAGTATTTCATTAATACATTATTCACAAGTTGTACAATCTATCAATACAGAAAATAACGTCTGAAAGACGTCTTGAGGGACAGATTTCTAGCAGTAATACAAAACCCTAACTGCAGGCAGGAGTGGTTAAGGACTCAATTCACAAATACAATAGAGGTCCCTAATGGCCTCTACACTTCCCCGCTTGTCTGTTGTCGTCCCTGACAACATATTACCGTCGGTTACAATAAGATACAAATTAAGCCTACTGCTTAATTCCGGCTAACATCTGTACTAACAATAACTGTGTCTGGCTGATGTTCGCTAACACAATGGGATCTACATTAGCAGCGGCTTCCTGTTCCAAGACAGACCTTGGAAGTTTGCATGGGTAACTGTGGGAACCCGCCGTGGAACGTGCCGTTCTCCGTCTGGGCATCTCAAGATCCACGTCCTCAGATCCTTCTCTGTCGTTGGTTCCAAGCTCCCCTGTTATTTGCTGACCAGGAATATCTCCGATTTCCACCTGGGTACCTTGAGCTCGGTCATCCACTGGCCTCACAGGTTGCTCTGGCTCGACCTCCACAACCTCGCCAGCCTCCGCGACATCGCCTGCCTCAGCGGTCCCATCACTCACAACATCAGGATCCCCAGACGCATCATTTCCCGGGTCTCTACATCCCTCAGGCGATCCCTCTGTTACTAGCCAGTAATCCTCGTCGTCTAATCGAACATCTGCAGGAGTGGAATGCTCCTTTTCCTCCTGTATATCCGATGCACTCCTCGGTACAATATCAGGAACTAGCTCTCTCGAGTCCAACATCTGAGAGCGATGCACAGTTTTCTGCTTTGTGTCACCTTCCAAGTTCTCCACTACATACTGATTGTAGTCCCTTTTGTCAATTACTCTGTACGGTCTAGGGTCCCACAGGTCATGAATTTTGTGGCGGCCTTTCGGGTGACTCCTCAAAAAGACACGGCCTCCCACTGGTATCTCGGCATCCTGTGCATTCTTGTTAACTCTGTTCCTCCTTTTGAGGGCTTCACGTTCAGTGCGTTCACTGGCCATTCTAAAGGCTTCCTGCAGCTTCTGCTGATGCTCAGCAGGATCCTCCTCATGTAGGTCATTCACAGGACCTCCCACACCTAACATGGTATCCAAGGGCAGTCGGGGCTCTCTTCCAAAGAAGAGGAAGTGTGGAGAAAACCCTGTGGTGGCATGGGGCGTACAGTTATAGGCGTATACCAATTCCGGCAAATAGTCAGGCCATTTCCGCTTCCTCTCGTTAGGAAGTGTCCGAAGCAAGTTATGGAGTGTTCTGTTGTACCGTTCGCATTGACCATTTTCCTGCGGATGGTATGGGGTCGTGCTCGTTTTGATCACACCATACATACTACATAGTTCTCCAATCAGTTCGCTCTCAAAGTTTCGGCCTTTATCACTGTGTATCCTCTGAGGCACACCGAACTTCACAAACCATTCCTTGATTAGTACTTTGGCAACAGTCTTTGCTGTTTGGTCCCTGGTTGGTATGGCTTGTGTAAATTTCGTGTACACATCCGTTAACACTAATACGTTTTCAACACCATTGGTACCTGGTTCTAGAAGTGTAAAGTCTATTGCCACGATTTCTAGGGGTTTCTTTGCTATCAAAGATCCAATGGAAGGCCTCACGTTTCGTCCTACCTTCGCCATCATGCACCGTTCACATTTCAGACAGTAACAGTTCACGTCCCGTGCCATGAATGGCCAGAAGCATCTCTTTCTCAGCAGGGCAAGCGTTCTCTCTGCACATTGATGGCCCATTTCATCATGCACAGACCTTAACACAGTTAAACGTAGTGCCTCAGGAAGCAGTATTTGACGAACCATTTGACCCTGATCCTGGTACTCTCTGTACAGAACTCCATCGCTTTCCACGAAACGTTTCCATGATTGCACAAGTTTCCGCATGGTGCTATCTAGTTGTTTGAGTGCCCGTCCAGATGGAGGCTCTTTGGATTGTCGAAGCGACTTCAGGTGACTAATGTGTTGGTCAGCAGTTTGCAGTCTGACAAGGTCCTCATTGGTCAAGGATGGTAATGAGGAGACTACCAATGGCTCCGGACGAGGTGGGACCATTTTCAATTCCTCCAAGAACACATGCTGGTGTACCTGTAGAGCACATTCCCTCACTTCAGGAGTTATCCTAGTTGAGGTTTGTTCAAACGGTCTTCCAGTTTCAGCTGTTACTTGCTCCAACCGACCAACTTCCGGAGAATGCTCCACCTTCCGGCTGAGAGAGTCTGCATTCTTGTTTTGTTTACCTGACCGATGTTTGATGGTTAGGTTAAACTGAGCCAGCTCGCCAACCCACCGCATTTCAGTGGCTCCCAGTTTCGCACTCTTCTGGATGTACGTCAAAGGATCGTTATCTGTATAGACAACACAATCGGCACCGAGTAGCAAGTCCCGATACTTTTCTGCCACTGCCCACTTTATGGCTAAGAGTTCTAATTTCATGCTTGAGTAATTGTTCATGTTGCGTTCATTCCTTCTGAGGGACCTACTTGCATAGCTCAACACAACCCGTCGTCCGGCTTGCTCCTGTGACAGGACGGCGCCTAATCCAAGATTACTAGCATCGACCTCCAGGATGTTGGGATGTCCAAAATCAGGGTAACCTAGTACCGGTGCTTCTGTTAGTTTAACTGTCAGTGTCTCAAATGCCTCATCACAGGAACCATCCCAGGAAGGGATCCCAGAGGATTTGTGGCTTTTACTCTTTTTCTGTGGCCTAGGTCCAGAAAGCAATCGGTTGAGAGGGGCCGATATCTTGGAGAAGTCCTGAACGAAGCGCCGATAATAACTGGCAAGACCCATGAATCCACGCAATTCTGTCTCGGTCTTCGGTTTTGGCCACTCTCTCACCGCACGTACCTTGTCCTGATCTGGACGAACACCCTCCTCAGAAATGGCATGTCCCAGGTATCGCAATTGGTCCTTGAACAACTGGCATTTTTCAGGTTTTACTTTCAGGTTGAAATGACGTAGCCTCGTGAGGACCATATCTAAACGTTCCAGCGTCTCCTCGAAGGTAGATCCAAATATCAGTATATCATCAAGATAGATGAGGACAGTCTGAAAGTTCTGGTCTCCGAAAATCCGGTCCATGAGCCGCATGAATGTCCCAGGAGCCCCAGTTAACCCAAAGGGCATTCTCAGATACTCATACAGACCTCCGGCTCCCACACGGAAGGCGGTTTTTTCTATGTCAGATTCCGCTACAGGAATTTGATGAAACCCATGAGCCAAGTCCAGGCTACAGAAATATTTTGCACCTTTTAACGCGTCTAAAGCCTCCTCTATCCTTGGCAAGGGGTAGGCGTCTTTTCTGGTTTTGGCATTCAGTGCCCTGTAGTCGCAGCATAGCCTCAACTTGCCATTTTTCTTACGTGCCAGAACCACTGGAGAGGCATATGGGCTCGAACTCTCCCTTATGACTCCATTATCCAGAGATTTCTGCAGGTAGTCTCTGACCTCGGACCACTGCTGAGGTGGAATACGGCGATGCGCAATCTTGACGGGTTGGTCATCCGTGGTTATGATCCGGTGTTCGACTTCGTCACAAAATCCGATGTCATCCTCTGATTTGCTAAATGTCCGTTCATGTTTTGCTATGACCTCGGATAGCTTACTCTTCTGCTCCCCATCAAGATGGTTGCCAATGTCCATCCTTGAAATCAAACCATCTGCATACTGAGTCTGTAACTCAACATCACACTCTGTTTTGTTTCTAACTTGGACCTCATTCACTCCCACGAAAACCACTTCTATTTCGGGTTCTTTGGAAGCCTGCTTGAGCACTCCCACTGGTGTCCGGGGTTGCAGATACACATCTGTACTGGAAAAGTTTGCAAACTGCACTGCAACTTTGCCGCTGCGGCTGACAGTAACAAAAGTTGGCCCAAGACGAGCTCCGTCTGGCAACACTGGTCCAGTTTCGTCCGGTTCAACCAAAGCTGAAAAATCACCGGCTGGTGAAGGTTTTACAGTACATTCTACCACCGTGATTGAACGAGCAGGTAACAAGACTGGCTTCTTTCCAGCCACTCTGACCCTAGTCTCTACTTTCATATGTTCCTCAGAAACCCTAGACTCTTCGTACATCGCAAGGATTTTCCTCCATTTTTTTGGTTTGTTGCGAGCCGCTGGGGTACTGTTTTTCATCTCCCGAAAGATGTTTGACCCAACAACAATGGGAACATCATTTTTGCGTTTTCCCATAATTCCATCAACATCTTTAACAACTAAGAAGCCCACCTCCTTAAAGACACAGTCCAAGACTTTTATATCCACTTGTACAAAGCCCACAAAGGGAATGTCCTGGCCATTCGCAGCATAGATCCTGATGTATGGCATTACATCCGTCAAGTTGCGGTCTGATAGGTTCTTCTTGAAGAATGTTTCCGTCATCGTGGACACCTGAGCTCCGGTATCAAGCAAGCACTGTGTTCCAACCCCATCTATCTCCACAAACGCCTCTGGACAATCTCCCACTGCCTTACGCAAAAGTGAGCCTACTGGTGGTGACAAACCTGACGTGTGGCTCTCCACGACAGGTTTTAGTGGTTTAAATTCTTATCCTGTTTCTCTGCCCCTTTCCACTGGAGACAATCCCTCCGTAGATGGTCAGGGGAATTACAGAACCAACACCTCATGATCTGGCCTTTCGCTGCTCTATGGGAGGCAGCACCTCTATGGGAGGCAGCACTTGCCTTTCCGTGTTTGACCAGTTCCAGCAATTCATTGATCTGCTGCTGC
Source organism: Hanleya hanleyi (assembly GCA_036873755.1). Classification (NCBI taxonomy): domain Eukaryota; kingdom Metazoa; phylum Mollusca; class Polyplacophora; order Lepidopleurida; family Hanleyidae; genus Hanleya; species Hanleya hanleyi. The sequence goes on from JAVTVY010020804.1 coordinate 68,752, forward strand.
TGTTTATCCATTTTCTCAGCCTGCTGCCCAAGGGCTTGAGCGATTGGGTCTGCCTTGGCCTCCATCTCATTACAGGTAGCCGGTTTGGGCTTGCTCTTCATTTCGGTTTTTCCTGCCCACCGAACGGCTCTATCCCTCAGTTGAAAGAAAGTCAGGTCGGGCAGTTCCTCATTTAGGCGGCGCAATTCCCTTCGGAGGTGCTCATCTTTCACCGCCTCCGCAAATCGACCTTTTAGAGAGGGTTCCCGGCATGCACCAAATGTAGGATCTTTCTCTGTAATACGGTCATATATATCCACTAATTCCAGTGAACACGACAGAATGTCCTCTTCCGTCTGTCTGTATGCATAGAACCTCTGTTGTAACAGTGGCAGTCGGTCATCATCCCCAAAGACATGAAGCAACACAGAAATTATTTCCTCCGGATATGTTTTGATGCCCTCACCACGGCCGATTATTTCTTGACGAGCCTTCCCTCCCAAATTACTGAGAATTAAATTGGCAAAGTCAACTCGCGAAAGTTTACGAGCCTCTGCTTGACTTCGCACATCAGCGACCCATTCTCTAATTGATGGTTCGCTCGGTTTCTCGGGCCGGTCTCTAAATTTCTTCAGACGCTGACTCGAAAGCAGCACGACAGGTTTAGGCTCGGGAAGGGATGAACGCTCATTAAGCTTAGCATCTTGCTCTCTGACACGAACCCTAAGGGCTTCTAGCTCCTGGCTTAACTTCTCTATAGCATCAGCCTCGGCCATACTGCGTTCATTAGAGCATTTAGCAATCAATAGTTAAATGATTCAATCAGTGGGCATGCAAAACAATTACAAATTCAATTTACATTCACATTTGAACACAATACATTTCTACTTATCATTACTCATACTCAGTATTGGCAAATGCACACAAAAACCTTACCACCATTACCAGATGACCAGTTTCCAACAGTCTGCTCATAGTTCATCGCAGCAGTTCATACTGCTTGGTTGGTAACTGTTCTCAAATCTGTGAGTCAAAGTCATAGTTCATCACACTGGAAAGGAATCCAAAGTTCATAACGCTGGAAAGAAGGTCAAAGTTCATCGCACTCGAAGTCAAAAAGTCAAAGTTCACACTTGAAGTCACAGTTCATCACATTTGAAGTCAAATTTCACACTTGAAGTCACAGTTCATCACACTCGAAGTGAATTCTAATTACACACAGATCTCTCCTCCCCAATCCCATTTGTCTGTCTGGTCGCTCCAGGCAACATCACAAGATACGTCTGGCAGCTCGGGGGAATTTGGCCACGTCGAAATTGAAACATCCTCCGAACTTGGAAACGAGGTATCCCACTTCTGACACCATGTAAGAGAACGTAGAGACACTCCGGAATAAAGGAAGATAAAACACCACATCTAGAGTCTGATGTTCTTTTATATCCCAACGAATTCCAAGTACACACAATCCTGGACCAAGTCCTGTCAATACAAAGATACAATTTGTAAAGTTTGTTTATCAAAATAGGACTGGTACATAATCGAAACATCTCAAGATCGGCTTTTCTTGAAACTCAACTACTTAGATAAAGGACTGGACATCATTAATTTACCTCGAATCCTGAATGATCCAGAGGTACGCAACGCTGTACCAAACTATTTCAAGTTCACAGAACTTCCTTGCATTTCATATAAGTATACTAAATCTATAGCCACCAAAATATTCAATTACTCCAATGCTGTCAAGGAGTTGGACTGGAACTTATACACGTCAGGAGGCTATAGTTGTGATTGTGAATTGTCGAACTTTATCTATACACCATGCAAACATATTGTGACTGGTGACCTTGATGTGGTGAGTGATAAGGATCTGAAATTACTCCTGATGAAAGGACCTAAATATAGAGAGCCAAGAAGAATAAATCTGAAGGCGGACCAGAAGATAGTCCTGTCTGCATTAGAACAGTACGTTATTGATTGGTCTAAGCGAGAAAAAGTTGAACCTACAGTACTCGCTGATTGGCTGGACCTCACCAAGAGCAAGGTCGTTGAAACAATCCGCCATATTGACAGAAGTTCTCTTCCCCTAGCAAAACAAGTACTGAGAAACCTCAATTCGCAAGAAGTTCTAACAAATCTCCAGAGTAAATTCGTCATAGTCCCAGCAGACAAAGCTCCGAATAATATAATATTCATATGTAAATATTACTATTACCAGGTGCTGGTTAAAGAATTGAGTGTAGACATATCTTCATCAAATACGTCTACTTACTCCCAAACTGCATTTACTCTGGAAGATTTATTTAACAATCACAAAAAGTTTCTCAGGGAAAGAGGTATTTGTCTTCCAACCAATCATAACGACATACCAAAAATATACTGGACTCCCAAAATGCATAAATCACCATACAAAGCTAGATTCATAGCTGGTTCTAGAAGCTGCACCACCAAGCTTCTTTCAACCCTATTGACGAGGGCCCTTCAGGAGGTAAAAGCATTTTGGGAAAGGTATTGCGCCACTATTTTCAAGAACTCTGGCGTTGAATGTATGTGGATATTGAAAAACTCAAAATGTCTTACGGAAGAACTTGATGCTAAAGGTCACATGCCTACAGACATGTATCCACATGGGATTTCTCGACTCTCTATACTACAATCCCTCATCAGGACCTTATTGACCGTATAAGTTCATTAATAGTATCTGTGTTCAAGAAAAGTGATCGTAGATATATTAATGTCGGAAGCCATAAAGCATTCTTTAGCTCGACTACATACAAGAGATATCATTCATGGGATGTTTCTTTGTTTATAGAGTTGCTTGAATTTCTCATTAAAAATATCTATGTGAAATTGGCAACACAATATATCAGCAGCTTATAGGTATTCCAATGGGTACTAATTGTGCACCCCTGTTGGCCGACCTGTATCTGTTCTCTTATGAATATGACTATATGCAGGCGCTTTCAAAAACCGATCCATTCAAAGCCCGTTCCTTCTCATTCACCAAACGCTATATAGACGATCTTCTCGCTGTGGATAATCGCTATATAAATGACGCAGTGAAGGATATATATCCACCTTCACTGGATTTGAAGGAAACTACAGATAGCCCTACAGGCACATCTTATTTAGATCTCTATCTCTATAAAAATGAAGCGGGCATTCTCTCTCGTCGACTTTATGACAAAAGAGATGATTACAATTTCGACATCGTAAACTATCCCTTTCTGGACAGTAATATTCCAGTGGGACCTGCATATGGCGTATACATATCTCGCTTAGTAGCATTTGCTAGATCCTGTGTTAAATGTGATGATTTTAATCAACGTCACAAAACACTGTTGCAGAAACTTATAAAACAGGGCTATTCTACCAAGCGCCTCCACTCAAAGTTTCTCAAATTTGGCGATACATATCGCATGCTGATAGCAAAATACGAACGTAGCGTGCAAGATCTATGGCGCTACGTTTCGTAACATGTGTCTAATTCCGCTTAACCCGGGGCTAGGGGCCGTATGAGCCCATGTACTTCAAGATCCTCATGGTACTCATATGCACAGTCACAATCAAAGCGTGACTGAGGTACATCATTTTTAGATGACGACTCTATAACGAATATTATGGATTAAGAATACTGATCAGCGATACGGATTTGATATTTTGGAACATCATGATGTCTTGCCGGCATCATTGAAAATTGTTGACCGCTTCTCTCTTGCAGGAAACAAGCCTATGTTTATGTATACTTTTGTCTTTTTGAATTTGGTGCTAATACTGTTATATGGAAATGGAATAGGTCTTTGGATTATGGACGCGGATATTCTCTAATGGACGACGGCTGGATTATGAATGACGGACTAGACGCTTGTAATTTTACTTATATGGTAACCATGGTGATAACAGACCAATGCGATACCATGCCTAAGATACTTCAAGTTTGTGATGCGGGGAAATGCACCCTAAGTGTGATATCGAAATGGAGAATGAATATCAGAAGGAAGTACCCGTCTCCTTATCAAGGAACTAGAACTATTAATGAATGACTGGAACAATTAATCAATGACTGGAACAATTAATCAATGACTAGAACAATAACTGCATAGTGGAATTAACAATTGATTAAGTTGACAAATATTATGACAATTCATGACTCGGCATGGGCAGTGACATAATGAATACCAGAAATAGCGAAATATGATTAGAATATTCAATGCATTAATTGGTGAATCATTGCTGACAATTAATCAAAGGACATGGACCTATTAAGTAATCATGAAGCTGACTGATAATTATTAACATGAAGTGGACCACTGACAGAATCCATCCAACAATATATGCCGAAAGCATTATTCATGTAATTTACGGTAATACATTCTTACCCCCAACTGCCACTTGGGGAGTTAGTTACACACTTCTCCAGTTACACACCATTAACATGCTGATCATGGATGCACATCATCATCTGTAATATGATACAACACTATCCACTATTATAGAGTATAATCAAATTAATTCTATTGTCATTCATTATCGCTATAATTAAATGATTCGTCTCTGAACAGCAGGCAACTTCCTTTAAACTTCATACCAGTGTTACAATGTATAGCACACGTTATCGCTATGCAAGAAAACAATAAAATGCGTTCCTCAATCTGACAATCTTACAAAATTCCATATAAATTCCCTTTTTGCTCTACATTTATATCGTACATTCATAGATCAGATGGCTAAGTTACTCACATTTCTGGGCCTCCAAGCCTCACGAAATAAGAAAATGTCGCATTAAATGCAGGATACAAAACGAACAAAATGGCTGAAACGCATGGTCAAGACGGAGTCACGTGATCTCTAAACATACCAACTTATTCCCTGAGCAGAAATAATTGCTCTAACAAACTTAGTATTTCATTAATACATTATTCACAAGTTATACAATCTATCAATACAGAAAATAACGTCTGAAAGACGTATTGAGGGACAGATTTCTAGCAGTAATACAAAACCCTAACTGCAGGCAGGAGTGGTTAAGGACTCAATTCACAAATACAATAGAGGTCCCTAATGGCCTCTACACATGTACCGGTAAACTCTTACAAAGTCTAATATTATTTATCTATTTGTATACTATTTTATACATAAACTATCCAGCTGCCTAATTATTGCTGTGTAGGGAGAGTGGTTCATTAAGTTGCAATAACTTGTCCACAATCCCATTGCCTATTGAGGACAATAAAATAAGTTTAAAACAGAACACAGCCGCTCTAGTTCGGCAGTTCCGTCTCCGAAGCGGCACATTTAACAGTTTTCAAAGTTAAAAGGAAGTAATTTTCCAGTTGAGCCAACCATTTTTTTGTAGATATCTGTAATCTAATCATTGTATACGATTTTATTATATCAGGGGGGGAATTTTATTGCAAAAGGAAGAAGGAAAGAAGGCTCATTGCGGTCGAAGTATAGAAATTGTGCTCTTTTCACTCCGGCGCTTATACTTTAATATAGGCGAGAAGGACAATTTTAAAAGTAAAAAGGGAGCAACTAGATACCATCTATTTTGTTAAATTTTTATATGATGCAGATGTTCTCATACTATATTTTCTGAAAATTTGAGAGGGAAAATCTGACAATTTGATGGAGAGTTCTACTCATTAAAAAAAACATATTAAGCCATACTGTAATTTGACTGTCGCTGAAGGTTTTAGTTAACTCATGCGCAAATGGATATGAGGAGAAAAGCTCGCCATACAATAAGTAAGAGCCTACCTACCACCACGACCTATAGTTAAGACCAAAGACAATGCCTATTCTTTTAGATATACAAGTTGTTTGGAAAGCCCAGAGTAAATGCCACTAGATATGGTCTTAATTCATTCCGCTTTAAGATAGCAGATGTATGGAATGGATTGCCTTATTCAATGAAACAGATTGATAATTTTGAGAATTTTAAGAAACTCGTACTGACATGGGAAGGCAAAGATTCTTACAGGTGTGCTTCCTGCTACTGAATTTATTTATATTCGTTTTATGTTATTTAATGTGATCCGCAAGTCTCTAGATTTAATAACTGGCACCATTCTCTCATAACAATTTTTACTGTTAACTATTATTTCATTGCCATGTTCTGTATATTTTATCCTCACTTCTATATTTCTCACCTGTTTATTGTTATAGTCGGTAGGAATAGTTCCCGCAAGCTAGTGTTTATATTTGTATACCAGACCGACTCTAAATAAAATGTGTCATTGTCTATGACCTACTTATGACGTCACTGATGTACCGTTGTACGGTCTGTACCTGAACCTGACGTAGGACCCTCCTTTTTCCTCTACTCCAAACGAAGGTGTGAACCATCCGAAAGGCACATGCTTGTAATCCAGAATATTTCTCTATGGCAAAAACATTATTCTCTCTGAATACATATGCATCAAAGCAAGGATAATAAATTATATCTTGTAGGTCTGCGGTAGCATACTTGCTCTAATAGCCCAAGTTTTCTACAGGATATGTTTGTGAAAGAAACATCACCAGTTAAAATTCTATAAATAGCTGAATTATTATTCAGTATAACCTACTTACTTAGAACCTTCTTTTAGAACATGAATGCGTTTATATGAGAGACGCACAGGTAAATGTTGCGCAGTGAAATATATTCTGTAAATCCACACTAGGCGTCAATATGTTCCTCTGTGTATCAGCATAGAAGTTCTTTAATGGGCTTGAACATTGCAGTGCGGTATCAGGTTTCGAAAGAGCTTTGCCGCTATTCAGAAAATATATTGGCTTTGAACATGTTGAAGACCACTGGAGCGGACCGTTTGGTAATTCCCCTGAACCCGGTTATTTCCTTAATTTTATAACTAATAGAACGTGAGTATATCATCACGTCAACAGTGTTGTCTCAGTTTCTTTCTTAAAAGGAAATTAACCTGCTAATTCGCTCCTGTTTCAAGACAACGACTCGTCACAGATCGACTGTGGTTTGAATTATCAACACTCGGAAAGATTGTCAGGAATTCCGCTAACATCTACCACCAGGTAACGACATTTTATGATTTTCAGCTTTATGATGTTCTTATAAACCTAAAACATATTTCATATTCATTTTTCTATCATTACCGATTACGGAAATAAACTATTTTTCTATCAATCAGCGCAAAGGATGCTAATATTTCAAACTTAAAATATACTGTACGGGGAGAGAGAATTATAAACTTTATTGATATAATTCTATTTTGACTCGCCAGTTTTGCGTATTCGATGAGCGATCCCAAAACAAAAATCTGATCGCGCGAGAATGTAAGAAACGGTTAAATTAACGATAACAAAACACAGTTGATTGAAACTCCCTTCGAGATTACCGATGAATTACATATCCATCTCGAAATCGGGATATTTCGATCGAAATAGAACCGGGGAAACCGGGACACACCAACAGAGGTCCCGGATCTTCCCTCCCTGTTTCAACCCAGAAAGGACGTGTCAGCTTTACCCGGGAAAAAACCCTCTTGCGGTCACGTTTGTAAAGCGAAAAAATTATTTCTCCATGTCAGCATGAAAAGTTGTGTTTCATACATATAAAATACCGAAATTTTACACTGAAAACTCTCACAGCCAATGGTGACGTAAAACGGCGTCGATGGACGTTGGAAAATGGGCGCTTGGTCGTTTTTATATTTTCTGGATACATTTTCACAGGGAATTCCCTTTATATACAAAATATGACACCTCCAACCAAAATCTAATTCCATGTTCTCAATTTTATCAAATATACCACAAACATATATTGAAATATCATTTTGGTTGAAGGTGTCATATTTTCATGAAATTTAAAATAAGTTTTGTTTTCTCTGTTCACTTGGAAGACGGCGTTATATTGGCATTGTAACAGTGTTTGGTGTTGCATAGCTTCTTGGCCGTGTGGTTAGAGCGTTTGGTTGTGAATGAACAATGCTGTCAATTTTGAGTTCGAATCACAATTTTGTCAATTTATTTTGTTTTTGTTTTTTTTTATCCATAGCTGAATGATGAATGACTCATGAAGAAATATTTCTGGAGTAAAATATTTTTTTTTTTTTTTTTTACAATTAATATTTTGTAAGTAGAAAATCGCCAAAGCTGTTCTGTTTCCTTCACCACTTGTACTTCCGCTTGCAGTACAACGCATCACCCGAAACAGATAGGCCTAAATATTTTTGTCATCAATGCGTACGATATTTAATTCATGGATGTGCGTATATAGTAGTAAAGTAACATAGCAATGGCAAATCTGAACAGAAGTGTGCCACTCAGCCTTACATCAAGGACATGTTCCTGACGAGTGCATGGCACACTCAACTCTGTATAATAATAGAACTGGGGAAGACCGGCCTTTATTGCTTGAATACGTCATTCGTATAGTACAAATCGAGGAAAGCTGCCAAGAGGGTTTTTTCCCGGGTAAAGCTGACATGTTCTTTGTCGATCTGTCTCGAAGGCATCAAGTGAGTGCCTCGATTAATTGGATGTGACCCCTCAGGCACCTGGCAATGCTTTATCATTGGCTATGCCGCAAAAATAGGAAAATAAGCATCATTGTGGCTTTTTATGCTAATGAATATCCAAACAGTCCAAGATTATCACAACTTCATGTATACAGCTGTATATTGGCCGTGCAGTGAGTAGTATATATTGCGCATTTAAAGTCAGTGACGCCTCACTGCGCATGCGCAGATAAAAACCTGGAAGTGCGCAGTCTGTGTGCGCAGGTCACGTGGTATGGTGGTCCTACTGCGCAAGTGTGTGACGTCATTTCCGGTCACGTGACCATTGGGGATATATTCCTCCGCGGTGATGCGGTCTGGCGGTGATGCGGTCGTGGAGAGAAGCTTCCGCGGACAAAAAGTAATCCCGACATTTCAAATACGCGAGTTTTCGTGAGAATCATCTGGAATGTTCTTGCGCAGATCACTGCACAGGTCACGTAGTTTGGTGGTGTGGGTCTGCGCAAGTGGTGTGATTTCACTTCCGGTTTCTATGACCAAAAACTACCTCCGAACACAGAGGAGTTCCAATTTTTCCTTAGACCTAAGACGTATGCGTGGATGATTTGTACTGACCTTCAACATGCGCGACCTCTTCAACATCCGAGTTTTTTCCTCTGGAGTGCGTCGTCCCTTCGTCTTACATCCGGGTACTCTTCAACATCCGAGTTTCAACATCCGGGTTTTTTCCATCCGGGTTCTCCCCGACCCTACCGCACGTATGCGCCGGTTATCCGGCCGCACGCATGCGCGGGTGAAAAAAACCGGAAGTGCGCAGGTCACGTGGTTTGGTGACGCCCCCTGGTGGTGTGGGTCTGCGCAAGTGTGGTTGTTAGGGTGTGACGTCACTTCCGATGAAAAGGAGGTCACGCCATAACATTATAGTATGGGGCCGAGTGCGTGTACATCCGGGTCCTCAGTGTGCGCGTGGACCTCGGTGTAATTCCTCCGTCGCTCATCGAATTTTCTTTCGCCAGTCTACAATGCACGCTAAATTTTGAATAAACGGCGGTACATCTCTAGAAAAACTATAGGCTTCAACCTTGTCACGCTATAGTATAGCCCTGCAAATTCTAAAAGTATGACTCATTCGAAAGTGTCATTTTTTTCTTTCCAAAGTCGAAGTTTTGCGAGAGTCTGAGCTTCCGGTAGTCTAAAATGCACGCTAAATTTTGAATAAACGGTGGTACATCTCTAGAAAAATTATAGGCTTCAACCTTGTCAAGATATAGTATATATTGAATTATTTCTATTTTTATGTAAGTTTTCCAACTTCCACAGACATTTCCTTTCTAACCGATTACATTTGTTTACATTTTCAAAACGTCTTACCTTATGGCTGCATATATTAAAGGGGAATGTTATCGCCGGACCTATGTAAACGTTAATATATACCTTGATACTATAAGAAATCGACTATATAGTTTTCCCCCCGATCTCCGAACTTCAAAACGGTAAATTTGGCGATTTAAACGCGTTCCTACCACGAGCCTGTCAAAGCGGTGACCTTTGGCCCATGACGTCACAGAGTGAACCACTCCGCCATAGCATTAGCCAACCACCTCGCTGGGGGTCTAATAACACCCCAGCCACCAGTCAGATTTTTGGATCGGATTCGGGGCCTTCGCGCACATCGCCGGAAGTGACATCATATATAGTAAAATAGATGTTTAACGAAAATTTTGATTACTTTTCAAGTCTGCATAATACCTCCGTTGACCTAGCGTTAAAAAGAATTATCTGGAGATAATTTTCCCTGTTTATCTGGACAGAGCATATGAAAAGTAGTTCGCTCATGTGCAACACTAAAGGAGTCGTTTGGTCGGATTCAAACTGAACCGTGCGTTGGTTGGTTTCCCCTATACGTCATAGCAACATAGTAAAGGTCAACTTCCGCTATTGGAGGCAGGGATGTTATTGGAGCCTGCGAAATGGAGCATGCGCTGTGGGGAGGTTGAGCATTAGCATTAGCATACGTAAACAAGTAAAATCTGCTCCAATATTTTTCGATTTTTCGACTGTATTCTCGTACTTTGGAGGCATCATACCTCGTCGGTGTGTTGTTGGAGGGTGTAGCAACACGAATGGAGATGGATTCAAGTTGCACTCGTGGCCAAACGGGGGAAAAAATCGGAGAGAAATTCGACGAAATTTGTGCAAAACACGTGGGGAAAGCCAACGAAATGGTCTCGCATTTCGCTCACTAGACTGACGACAGCCATGCAACAACGGAGATGGCAAGAATGTGTGGATATCCCCCTATACTGAAAGAAGCTATTTCCAAGATCAAGACAAATAAATCTTTATCAGAAAGAGAAAATAGACGTGCGTGAGCTATACAGGGACGACCGACCTCGTGGACTCGGCAAGCGAC
>JAVTVY010020806.1:0-71661 GCA_036873755.1 Hanleya hanleyi
ACTTTATTCGTGAATAATTGCAACCACCTCAACCAAAAATGTAAATTAAAACATGGGTTACAAGTCAACATAACAGTCCGCTGTTATCAGAGTATACTATTCCAATCTGGGAACCCAGGTAGATCCGCAGTATGTCTAAAGATCACTGAAGCTCCATGTCGCGTCATCTGACCCTGACACAAAGGCACCTGCCTGGCGGTACGCGCGGAGCTTATCTGACCTACTTCTTGAGGCTGTCCTGTATTTTCAAATACGGCTATTGTCTGGGCATATAACAAATTAGCCAATCGACGCGTGCCTGACAACGATCTGTGCGAGGGGTAGAACAGCAACATGAGTTTGCGGTCTTCAGATATATCGCGGATCCTCTCTGGCACCCAGGTTGAATACTATTCCACAAAAAATAATCTACACTCACAGTGATTTTCAACGGGCGTTTCCGATAGCGATTAAAAGCTAGAAGTTTAGTATCGGTAAAGGTGGTATTTGTAATTCCCCACCGTCGTCTGATATTTCGTCAAACCCAAAGGCGCCAAGCGGTGAATTGTATCACAACTATCACTTACTCGCACGTTTTCAACCTCATTATAATCATAAATACAAGACCTCGTGTAGCCTACACATGTGTTTTGTCCCACAATCCCGTGGGGTATGTTAAAATTATGTCTTAAAAATAGTGATTACAGATGTAAAAATTCAAATATGAATCATCGTTTAGTTCGTATGGATCAAGCATACAGTCGGTTTCGTCGGAACATGTTAACTGATTACATAATTAATCAGATTTAAACAGGGATATTTAGCACTTTCTTTGAGACTCGAGCCATGTCGCAGGCTTTTCATTTTTCCAAGACAGATATTTCAAGCATTAATTGGTGCTCAAGCAATTTAAAGAGCGCGACTCGAGTGTCTTGTCTTGAAGACAGCTTCCCTTGAATCTGCAACATTGACTTCAGTCGAACGGGCAAAGAGATGTTTTCAGCAACTTCACTGGAACAAACTAAATTGTACATTTCGTGGACATTTTCTGTGGTTTGTTCCACGCTGTTTTGGGACAAAGCAAACAAAACCGATTCCAGGAAACAGGTTTCATAATCTGTCCATGAACCGTGTTGAATTTGTTCATTTTCTTTCTTTAGAAAGTTAAAGCTAGAAAGATTAGTGCGTCTGGTTGCCTGGTTACGCTTACGCTTCCTTGGCATGACGTTCTTGTCACTTTGTGGAGGTTTCCCATTGCAACAATTGACACACTTACATACGTCTGGAGAGCAATCTATACCACTCCTGGAACAGGGGCACCGTGTTCGATATTTTTGTCCCTCTGAGTTTATACATGACCTGTAGTTCGGTTTCGCCTTCTTTACATCTTGGCCACACCTACAGGAAACCTGAATATCAGGTGATTGTACAGACTTTGCATCATCGATATTTGAATCGTCAGAGGAGATGGACATCTGCTTTGTTGCGTCATAATGCCCAGGGCCTGTTTGATTGAAAGCGATATAAATGGGAGAATGACATACAGGTCGATCAGGAAGAAAAGGGATGATAGATATCGCTTCCAAAGAGGTAACAACGACTATTGGACAACGCAAAAGATCTCCGAGAATCATGACTATAATATCACCGACTGAACCCGAAAACACTCCGGGGTTAATGAATTGTTTAATTTGTCGGATCGCCTCTTCCTCGGTCATATTCAAGAATTGACTATATCGCCCATTATGTTCCATGGCGTATGAAACACAGAGTTGTCGGAGGCGGAGAACCGGACTCTTCAGATACACATCAGTTTGCAAGCCTTTGTAAAGTTCTGGATCAATTTCCAACAAATGCGCTCTTAAACCAGGACAGTCAGTGTCGCTAAGGATTTTGGACAACTCCAAGGCAATGCTGTGGAACAAACAGTCGCCATCCGCGGGCACCGGTTGGATCTCTAAACCGAGAGAAGTTAAATGTCTGACGAGTCTAATTTTGTGGTCATCATTCGCGGAATTCAACTCCCCTCGGCCATGTAACAGACGTTGTGCACAGGATTGTGGAGTAATCAGCAGGTCCATTGGACGAAGGTCTTTCCCATGACATTGGTTTTTGTAGAAATTGAGAATCTCCATACGGTCATAAAAATGTCTGATAATGAATTCACATTGCGATGGAGCGACATTATCTGTATGAATTATGGAATCTGGGGTTTCGTTTTCGAGTGGGTTTGCATTTATCCAGCCTCGAAGGCTGTCCAATCCACTGGAAGAGTCTCTGGCGAATCCAAAGAACTCCGTTTCTTCACGTTTTTCTTCGGCCATTTTGTTGTCTAATAAGCTGGAGAGAAGATACTTTCGTGCAAGATGAAATGTCGTTATGTTTTTCTTACTTCTTCGTTTACCGGCACGACAATTAAACGAATAGAGCAAAACGGTGAGAAGTGCAAAAGCCAGCTCTGGTCCAACCCGGGTAGCACCAGTAATAAGTGATCTGTTCATCAAGCTATGGATCTTTTCGTTTTTTTCTGTTCCATATCCAGGTGGAATTCCGCTGAGGCAGCCTTTAATGATATGCCCTCGAATGTTCTGGAGCGCATGCAAAGCAGCTTCATTCAACAAGCTGTTTTCGGTCATTTGCCACTTTTTTATGAAGTTGTCAAGATTGTTTATTAAAATTTCTGGAGAAGGGGTCGACTCTACTCGCACTCTGTGCATGTCAGTAGAAGTGCGAAACACTAGAGAGAAATCGGCAATGCACATGCTCCGAGAACTCCCAGCGCATCGTTTCGGCAAAGTTTGCGTAAAACGCTGGACCGCGTGGAATAAATCAAGTTTAACATTCAGTCCTGGCCCAAAAACAGTTCGCAGTTTTCCACGCCATTGGCAACAATTGTCAACCATAGCACTGTCTAGGCTGCTTCCAGCATGACTAAGTCGATCACGAAATCTCGCTAGAAATGGTGCCGCTTCACAGAATGCCGTTCCCTTTGAGAAGAACCACGTTACAACCTGTCCAAATTCATTCATTACGAGAAATATACTGTCATACTGCTTGACCCATTTGCCGTCTATCTGTCTCTCTAAACCTATATTTCTGGATACTTTGAAAGTGTGATCCATTGAAATGGACGATGCCGTTATTTCGCTCATTTCCTTCTCATACCATTGTTTGTTATGTGTAAAGTTTTCAAGGAATAACGATATTAACAAGTCGTCGCTTGGTGTATTGAATATCCAAGAATTCTTCACAGTCGACAAAAAATCCTTCAAGCTGACCTCTTCTGGTGCCTGCGCTCCCATCGAATGTTGCAACGCGGCACAGACAATAGATCGTTCAAGACATTCTGCTTGCTGCATTTCCCATAATGCGTTTGCCATTTCCATGAAGTTGTTTCCAAGATGAATTTGAATGGTAAGGAACGTTATCAAATCCATAGTGCATCCACTTCGGTGCATAAGGAAAAACGGTAAACGGATATACTTAGGTAAATTAGACAGAACAGTGTGATCAGTGGAAAGAACCTTATAACGGCATCGTATGACCTGACAGGTGTACCAGCGCCCGACCAGCAGACAGTTTCCCTTTCATCCGTACAGCATCCTGGGCTGTTGGCTTAACATGTTCGATGACTGCCAGTGAGAGGGAGAGAGACTGGTATCATGCTCGGGACATTTGATAACGATGTTGCACATCGTAACCGGGCACCACAGAATAATATCAGGCAAGAAAAACTCAGCGGTTTTGGGTTGGGTGCCATCATTGAACTGAATATTTGGTTGGAATGTCCAAGATTTGTGTTCCATACTCTCATACATCGCTACGGCTTTCGCGACATGGTCTGTTGTGGTGGAGTTCATTTCAATACAAAGCCGTTGCGATATATGAAACGCAACCACCAGCGTAATGAGAGAAACTGTTTTTGGTACCATCTGAAACAAGAAGAAAATAGGCACAGTGAATAAACAAGGAAAACACAATGCAATCTCTATATTCATTGTAGGGGTATTGCCCGTGGGCGATACATTCATTTTTGTGAGCATGCATGTTCGACATTTGAAATTTCGTTAGAGAGTGCAAATTGCCTAACCACTGGTTGTGCTGCAGCTGTGGTGGAGAGGTCAAACGTCACTTCCGGTGATGTTGGATTAGACACACGGATTTCACTGAAGTAGATCCCCGGAGCCAGACATGCGCATTAAAGTAGATAGACCGACTACGTATGCACAGGATCCATTACGCATGCGTATCAGGTGTGGAACGTAGGGTGAGAGACATGAGGGTTTCACTAAACGAGATGTCGGTAGCCAGACATTGGGGCTAAAGCCGACTGCGCATGCGCACGAATATGGCGTCCCACCGTGCAGGTCGGGACATGTGGCATTGCGCTGTTCTCATTCGTTCTTGGCATCGAGGCTTTAGCCAATCAGGGCGTAATTTTGGATTTTCTCTGTTTTAAACGTAGATGTTTAGAGTGTTGTATAACCGAATACCATTTCTGCATGCATCCGCCACGATTGACGCCGGACATCCGAACCCTTCTTCAGGTCCACTCTTCCTCCTCTATTTCTGAGATTTGAAGGGTTGAAACATGCAGATGCCCTTTGACGCCTTGCTGCGATAACGATTCAACGTTTCAGTGTACAGATGAGACTGCGATACTTTCGCCCTTCGGGCCATACGATGAGCTGTTTGCTTTAGAAGACAGGTGGTGCTGCGAGACCGCTAAGCCCCACTATGGTATGGTTGGTATGGTATGATACGGTAGTACGATACGGTACGGTACGGTATGGTAAGCCCCACCAAAGTATGTTATGTTATGGTATGGTAAGCCCCACAAAAGTATGGTATGGTATGGTAAGCCCCACGAAAGTATGGTATGGTATGGTATGGTAAGCTTCACGAATGTATGGTTTAGTATGGTATGGTAAGCCCAACGAAAGTATGGTATGGTAAGCCCCGCGAAAGTATGGTATGGTATGGTATGGTACGGTATGGTAAACCCCACGAAAGTATGGTATGGTAAGCCCCACGAAAGTATGGTATGGAATGGTATGGTATGGTATGGTAAGCCCCACGAAAGTATGGTATGGTAAGCCCCACGAAGGTATGGTATGGTATGGTAAGCCCCACGAAAGTAGGGTCAAAAGATGTTTTACCAGAAACTTTTCTGAAAGTCGTTGAAAAATATCGTATTCTGAATTGCATGGCCAACACCGAGAACAAATAACCTGGGGCTAGGGGTCGTATGAACACTATATTAACTGCATCTCCTTAGTGTTTATATGAACAGTCGCGAACAAAGCGTGACGAAGATACCCATCAAGCAGATTAATATGTTCATTAGAACATTCTATTTCTCATTGGTCACACCAATATCGTGACATTACTTTTCGGATACGAAATGGCAATGTACTACACTTCACGAACATGGAGGTGAAAGACAATTGCACTATTTTAAAATTTAAAAAACGATTTCGAAATCGCGCGGATTGTTAAATTGCGCCTAACACCATCAATGCAACGGGTTTTTGAATTATGGACCTTTAGAACCTCTTAAACCCTCAAGTAAAGTTTCCATGAAATGAAAGACCATTGCAAACAGTGTGGGGAAATATTTATTGTAATTTGTTACGATTTTATTACACAGAGTAAACTGCAAATAACGCATGGTATTCTATGTTGGTCTGTTGCAATCACATCTAGGTCCAGTGACGTCACACTGTCTTAATACATATATTTCAAACTGTGTATGCACTTTCCAATGCTTGATTCAAGCTTAAGGTGCATGTACCACATTTGGGTTCAACATCAAGTCAATTTGAATCTTTCATTTATTTCCCCGATTTTGGTGAAATATGCACATTGGAACAGTGAGTCTGTGTTGAAACTCAAAGTATACACACCTTAAGCTTGAATCAAGAATTGTAAAGTGCATACACAGTTTGAAATATATGTATTACGGCAGAATATCATGCTTTATTTGCAGTTTACTCTGTGTCATAAAATCGTACAAAAATACAATAAATATTTCCCGACACTGTTCGCAATGGTCTTTCATTTGATGGAAACTTTAATTGACGACAGCTGCCAATAAATGACGGATCTGACGCATTTATTGGAGTCAATCCTGAGTGAGAACAATAGAGCTTGTGTTCAATTTTAACTCACTCGTAAAAAAGCAACTGGGGAACTGACTCCTATATGCCTTAAACACATGGGCCTTAACATGGGCTGCAGCTCGTTGTTTGTACGGTAATGTTTCGTTTGAAATTTACTGGAAAAGTCTATTGTGGGAAAAATATCTCATCACAAATTCTGTGAATATTAACTGTCGGGAATATATGGTTTTATAGATATGACGATTCTTTTCGATTTTCCAATGTTATACTTATATGGGAGAGTATATCCTACGATAAGGAGATGGGAGCTGGTGAGATGACCAGGCCTTGCCTTAAAGAATTCTTGAATAGTTGCAAAAATGTCGGTGAACATCGGCGTGTATGCAACCGACAAAACCAACCACGCGTGCATCATGCAGTGTAACATACAAGGCGTCTTGTAATATGATTAGCATATGCTGTCTGAGCGTCACCTTAATCAACAAACTGTTCCATTCCATCATAAAACATTTACAAGCAAAATAACTTCTTACCTTGAGGTGAGGTTGAATAACGCCTGATGGGTTTGTCCGTCGTATAATGGCACAGAAACTTACCGCTACCGGAAGACAGCCTCCTTTCAGGTTAGTCGGTAAATGTCGGGTGTCGGTTGGGACAATTGCTTGTAAAAAAAAATGCAAGAACGCGTGGATGTCGGTTGTCGGTGTATTTTCATACGAACGGTGTGATACCATATTAAACAGAAGCTATCGTTGGTTGGCGGTTGTCGGTGTTTCCCAGAGTTAACAAGACAGAGAAATATTGAAACAAAATAACACGCATATACTGATACCATATTAAACAGAAGCTATCGTTGGTTGGCGGTTGTCGGTGTTTCCCAGAGTTAACAAGACAGAGAAATATTGAAACAAAATAACACGCATATACTGATACCATATTAAACAGAAGCTATCGTTGGTTGGCGGTTGTCGGTGTTTCCCAGAGTTAACAAGACAGAGAAATATTGAAACAAAATAACACGCATATACTGATACCATATTAACAGAAGCTATCGTTGGTTGGCGGTTGTCGGTGGTTCCCAGAGTTAACAAGACAGAAAAATATTGAAACAAAATAACACGCATATACTGATACCATATTAAACAGAAGCTATCGTTGGTTGGCGGTTGTCGGTGTTTCCCAGAGTTAACAAGACAGAGAAATATTGAAACAAAATAACACGCATATACTGCACATGAACCATGTAATAATCACACACAGAAGCTATCGTTGGTTGGCGGTTGTCGGTGTTTCCCAGAGTTAACAAGACAGAGAAATATTGAAACAAAATAACACGCATATACTGCACATGAACCATGTAATAATCACACACATTAATAAAACATGATCGACGGTTGTAGGTAGTCGGTGTATATTAGAACACACGGACAGTAACACACGCACACACACGCATGTACATATATTTCACCAGTAAACAACACTTGACACATGATCCAAACACGAAGTACACACAGACGAACGCACATATGGGTACATAATATATATATATACACACGTATACATACATACATACATACATACATATATATATATATATATAACGGTTGTAGGTATATATGTATATATATGCACATAGATCTAATTCATGGTATCATACATGACGGACTTACCCCATTTAGGACAGAGTACAATCACTAGAACAATCACATCAATCAATAAAACAGAGGGAGGGGCCAATACATACCAATAGTGGGCCACGTACAAGTTGCAGACTAGATGAAGAGTCCTTATTTATATCGTGTTAATTATCAAGAAGGCTAGACTGGATGAGTCTCTATTTCATATGTACTATTATTAATAATAAAATGATCTTTAATAAATAGAATGAGAAAAAAAATGAAAAAAAATGAACGAGACTGGACGATTTGATGGGTTTCGTCGTGTAAAGATTCTATCTGGAGGCGTGATTAGTCTGGACGATTGACATGTTTTTAACTTCGGTCGCAATATTTGTATCAATTTCATTCTAACGGCATATTGTGACGTCTCGGCAATAACGTCATTCCCATTGTTGAGGTCATGGTAGTAACGTCATTCTCATTGTTGACATCACATGAACGCATTGCTTCCAGCGTGCGTATATGAATGAACCAATCAAATCCTTTGAGTTGGGGCCGGGATCAGAATACGGAGTTTTCATTGGTGACAAAAAATGCACAGTATATTGTGCAGTTTTTTCTTGTAAAGTTAGCTCCCTTGTGACGTTCCGTCCAGTCCCTGTTTCAAGCATTTCCTAATAGGCAGAGTTACTTCCTCTTGTTTCCCGTTTAAAATACATTATGAAACAGGGGCTGGATCCAGTCTACAAGAAGGCATGATACGGTACATGTACTGTTTCACTATATTCTTTACTATATTGGATCGCGTGCCCATGTTTGTAAATTAATTACCAGGGGCGTTAATTTAATGTTACGCTAAGACAGCCACCTGAACATAGTCAGTTTCTTAGTTGGAAACAATCGTGTATAAATGTTTTTATAGTATATAATTTTTTCTTATTCCCAGCAGTGGTCCAAATTCAACAAAATGGTGTACCGGTATTTTATTCTAGTATCAACAAAAGTGGATGAAGTTTCATCCACTTCTGGTATCGATGTTGGGATATATATATAGAGAGAATTTTTGGTACCGATATTTCACGGAAGAAATTCGATTATTGCAAGTTTCGTTTTAGGGTTCACGTTGGAATAAAATGAAAGTTTAAAATTAATTAAAATGCATAGAAAATATAAATAAAATTGTCAAATTTTTAAAACCCCTGCCCATTAATTTCAGAAGACTCCCAAACTACAACAACGAATGTTATTCGCATATAGGCCTATAGGGCACTCCAAATTTATCAGCCACGTACACGATTATTCTTGAAAAATTGCAACTATTTTAAATACATTCATGGGGAATTGCAAATTATACATTTAAGACTGGCCGTCACAATATATAGGCAAGTGTGTGGGTGGGGCTGGGGTGTGTTAAATTGGGGGGGGGGGGGATATGGACGAAGATTTACCTCTATTTATATGGATTCATCCCAGGTATCTCGTGGCACCATTTATTCATGTAATGTCATTTGACAGGGTATGAAATAGGAAAAAGTCAAACTTTCTCTAACCTTACGGTAACGGAATCTATACACTGCATAACATGGCCTGTTTCCGGTTTTGCGATGTTATAATCCTGTTGATTGGTTGAATACAATAGATGAGCCAATCAGAAGCGTCGTAAATTGGGCTTCCGGTTTTAGTCGTCGACAGAATGACCAGCTGCCTGTGGAATGACAACCTCGCCACCAGGGGTCGCTCTCCGCTGGAAAATTGGCCGCTCCGACGAACCCCTGGGACGACGGTCGCTGAAAATTGGTCCCAATACATTGAAAAATTCTTTCACGTGGCCCCTTCCGGTTCCATTGGAACATATCCTATTCTTTATACAACGTCAGTCATGAGTCATTTTCATGGCCAGTGTCATAACGTCATGACGTCAGAATAAAAAAATGTTTCGCAAGAATGCATAAAGAATTGTAGTAGGCTACGTCATCTTTCAGACGCGCTCGTAACATTCATGACGTCGGGACGTCGGCTTGATCCCACAGATGCGCTCTCGTTATGTTCTAAATTCTAGGGTTTTGTTTTCTATCCAATGACCGATCGTACTGCCGAGCGCCCTCCCAGAGCATATAGGGAGGACAGGACCGGATAGCTCCGGTGTAGCCTTGTTCCATACTACGTGAGAACAACGCTACGGCTGCAAGCCAGTCACCAGATCGAGTTGTTGGGAAATTGCCGTACGGGCAATATTTGCCGAACCACCATAACCAATAAAATAATTCGATTCTATGTCCACTTACCTTTCATAAAAATCCTTGTTTATGAGTGACCGTCCGTTTTTAGCTTGGCAAGAGATCGAAACTCGGACGAGGGGGGGTAAAACTGTGCACATCGCCGCCATCTTTACATCGAAAAGTTTTACATGGACAGTATAACCGCCTCGTGCGAGTTTCGATCTCTTGCCAAGCTAAAAACGGACGGTCACTCATAAACAAGGATTTTTATGAAAGGTAAGTGGACATAGAATCGAATTATTTTATTGGTTATGGTCAACTGGTCTGGCAAATATTGCCCGTACGGCAATTTCCCAACAACTCGATCTGGTGACTGGCTTGCAGCCGTAGCGTTGTTCTCACGTAGTATGGAACAAGGCTACACCGGAGCTAAGGACCGGATAGCTCTGGTTTCGAGATTGGTGGAATGACTGTACGGGGTTGAGGGGAAATTTTCGAAATGAAACGTTGACAACTGAGTTTGAGCGAACCCTTCAAACGAAATAAAAGATGATCTTTTCACAGGGTATGAAATAGGAAAAAGTCAAACTTCCTCTAACCTTACGGTAACGGAATCTATACACTGCATAACATGGCCTGTTTCCGGTTTTGCGATGTTATAATCCTGTTGATTGGTTGAATACAATAGATGAGCCAATCAGTAGCGTCGTACATTGGGCTTCCGGTTTTAGTCGTCGACAGAATGACCAGCTGCCTGTGGAATGACTGTACGGGGTTGAGGGGAAATTTTCGAAATGAAACGTTGACAACTGAGTTTGAGCGAACCCTTCAAACGAAATAAAAGATGATCTTTTCACGGGGATGGCGATGCTGTCAGTACAGTGCCGCCGAATATTAATGACAGCGACTCAAAATGTGACTATGTCGAACATTTTGATGCAGTGCCAGTTACAACAACAACGACAATGGGGTCGTCAAATTCACCCGTTAAAGCCAATGACGGCATATTAAGCGACAATTAATTCTCAACACTATAAATGAACCTATTTTTGCAATTATCCTGATACAATTTTGAGCATAAAGATACCCCCCCCCCAAAAAGAAGATTTTATGTAGATTTGGCATGATGTTCAGATTTCAGAACAGTTTAGGCCAGGTCAAATTTCTTCACACAGCATAAGCCTATTTGTTTAGCTTCCACTTCAAAATCTACCAAGTTCTTACTTAATGTTGATTTTTCTTAATCCACCGGTTTGATATTGTTATGTAAGCTTAATAGAAATCTGGCTTCATGGGCTACATGGGGGTGACTGGGCATGCTGGGACGGGGTAGCTTAATTGCTGAATGCTACATAAAAATACCCTGTGCTAGGAATTTTCATCCAAAAATGGCTCAGATTGCACCACAGAGCATGTGGGGTTTCTGGCGGCCCCCAGGCCCCCGGCCTAATTTTTAAACGCCTCGCTGCACTCGGCAGTTAACAACCACATACACCTGTTTAGATATGATTGTACAGGTGTTCCCAAAGAAATGGAGAACCCGGAGTGGAAACTGACATCAGTTTCTAGCCAGATTCCGCTGGAGCGTAATCTGGGCGGAAACAGGTTGGAAATTTCATTACCAGTTTCCAGTCCATTTCCGCTGGATTGCAAACAGAACGGAAACTGACATCAGTTTCTGACCAGTGTCCACTGTAGCGGAAATTTAAGGACAGCTTTCCGTCCAGTCTCCGTGTACCGGAATCTTAGCGGAAACCTATGTCCATTTCCGACCTGTTTCTGCGCAACCGGAAACAGGCTAGAAACTTAATAGCAGTTTCCGGTCCATTTCCGCTGGATTTGAAACAGAGCGGAAACTCACGTTGGTATCTGAGCCATTTCACAAGCAGGTTGGAAACTTCAATACCAGTTTCCAATCCATTTCTGCTGCATTGGAAACAGAGCGGAAACTGACATCAGTTTCTGACCAGTTTCCGCTGGAGCGGAATCTGGGCGGAAATTTAACAACATCAGTTGAGTTTCCCCCATGTTTCCAATCCAGCGGAAATAGACCGGAAACTGCTATTCAACTTTCCAGTCGGTTTCCGCTTGAGCAGAAACAGATCGGAAACTGACCTAGGTTTCCGCCAAGATTCCGGTACACGGAAACTGGACAAAAACCTAGGTCGGTTTCCGATCTGTTTCTGCTCAAGCGGAAACCGACTGGAAAGTTGAATAGCAGTTTCCGGTCTATTTCCGCTGGATTGGAAACATGGGGGAAACTCGCGTTGGTTTCCAAGCTGTTTCTGCTCGAGCGGAAACAGGTCGGAAACTCCAGTACCAGTTTACAGTCCATTTCCGATGCATTTGAAACAGAGCGGAAACTAACATCAGTTTCCCATCCGTTTCCGCTGAAGCGTAATCTGGGCGGAAATTTGACAACAGGTTTCTGTCCAGTTTCCGTGCACCGGATTCTTGGCGGAAACCAAAACACCTGTTTCCACTGGTTTCCGCATTGCGGAAACAGGCTGGAAATGGGGTGTTACAGTTTCCAACTGGTTTCCGCCAAGAATCCGCATTTTTGGAAACCAGTACATTTCACCCAGTGATTGGAGAACAACACAAAGTATTGGCAGTTCAAGGCAATATCTCTGGACGCCTTCCCTTGAGGAAAGAGATTCTGGGTCAAATAGATGACGAACAGATTCCGATTCAAAGCTTGTGGAGCTCAGATCTCGGAAATGACGTCATCGCAGGCATGCGCGTGTACCTGTGCTGCACCCTGTACCCTATAGCCCATAGGGAATAGGGTACACCAGGGTGCGGGTGCAGCACAGGTACACGCGCATGCCTGCGATGACGTCATTTCCGAGCTCTGAGCTCCACAAGCTTTGAGCTCCGAGAGCTCCGATCCAAGAGCTCTGCCACACGGGGGCTACCACAACCAGCGGGCGTTGACGCCCGTCAACGCCCGGCGGGGGCGTTGGTGGTGGTGTTGGTGGCGTGTGGCGGTGGTGCTGGTGGAGTTGGTGGTGGTGTGTGTGCTGGTGGTAGAGTCTGTAAATATAGGAATGAACATGCGTCCATCATCAGTCCATATGTATTGGTCGACTGATGAACATGTCGTGTACGTGTACGTTCTGTCAGCGAGCCTTGTCTCGTCGCGATAGTATGCTAACTAAGGCACATTCAACGCAAACACAACCAAGAGACACAGCCGAGTCCCGCTATAGGTCCAGCAGGAGCAGTCGAGCATCCCTATACGATGACGGTGAGCGGCCCTACGGCATATGGAAAGACGTCCTGGGTGATGAAGTTCTTAGAGGCAGGTGTGGCAACCCCAGCTCCGACATGGGTTGTTTGGTGTTATAGCCAATGGCAGCCGGCCTACGAAACTACAAGGTTACAGAATGCGAGCTTCGTCCCAGGGATTCCCCACGACATAAACGAACCGTATTACTTTGCCCCCGAGCAGACCAACGTGGTAGTGCTAGATGATCTGATGAGTGCGGCCAAGGACAATTCACACGTCGCCAACTTGTTTACTAAAGGATCCCATCATCGGAATCTGTCCGTCATCTATTTGACCCAGAATCTCTTTCCTCAAGGGAAGGCGTCCAGAGATATTGCCTTGAACTGCCAATAGTTTGTGTTGTTCTCCAATCCCATTGACAGAGCACAAATCCGTGTGTTTGGTAGTCGAATTTATCCTCAGAACATCGACCATTTCATGCAGGCGTTTCAAGGGGCGACAAGTCGTCCGTACGGCTACCTGTTCGTACATTTCAAAGCCCATACCCCCGAAGATTGTCGGCTGACGACCCATCTGTTACCCGACGAGGAATCACCGCAACGTCAAAATACCCCTACACCATCCGCCGAGTCCACTCCTGGCAGAGCAGCAGCAACAACCCACCCCCATACAGCGGGTCCGCTTCATACCAGCAGTCCCGGAATATCACCCAACCGTGAAGGCCCAACCCGTACCCGTACCCGTACAAGGGAATGAACATAATGTGAACTCGAGGCTATGGAATGATTTGTTCAAAGAAAGTATGGACGCCGAGATGGGCGAGACGTTGAGGGCCACAGAAAACAAGTTTCAACACAAGGATATTCGAAAAAAGAAGCCGCAATTTTAGCCCATAACAGATTGGCACCCAGACTACGACGGGCTTTACGTCAGCAGTATGTCGACCTCGTGACCCATATGAAATTGTTGGACAAGGACCCAGTCCATATGGAAATCGAAAGAACAGCGTCGATGTTGAAAACCTCGGGCATGAACTGGAAAGCGGCGTATGTCAGAGCAATAGCACAAAAGCAACATTTGTTTGAACGCATCATTAAACGACGTTAAAGCGTTAAGAAAGTGTGTTAAAGCGTTGAGACGAGCGTTAAGGCGTACATATAGGGCGTTAAGGCGTAACAGTGGGCGTTGGCGGGCGTTACTGTCTATGAAAGCGAGTGTTTTCCCAAAACACGCACAGTCGACGTTCAACCGTCAATATGGCTTATACTTGTTCTGAGTGTGAACGCACGTTCACCAGACATTACGATATGATGCGACACCAGAAAAATATACATGGGATTGAAGACGCCGAGGAGTCCGTTGAATCGGATGCTGATACAGTGATCGATGAGAGTGTATCGACTGATACCGAATCCAAGATTGCTGACAGTCTATCTACTGATATGGAGAGCTTGACCTCAGATAGTCAGCCTACATCCCAGGAAGGTGAGGCAGAACCTGCCTTCTGGGATCGTATTGTGACAGCAGCTATCAATACTCACGCTGAAGCAATCGAGGACGCGGGACAGGATAACTTACAACAGCCGTACACCGAAATGCGGCCCCGCATCAGGAAAACAGCCATGACGATCTATGAAACGTATACCTTACTACCGCTTGAAATGAAAGGCGACCCCACGCACAGGTCCATTATGAAGACCAAGCGTCACTTGGAAGAGGCTATGGGGTTACCACCCACCGAGGCCCTGGAAAATGCGATTAGAATGCGCAAACAACTGTTTCAGGATATGCTGCCCGACGAATATCCAGGCCTGACCGACGACGATTAGAACAAACGGATGAGAGCGAACAGGGCCGAAGATGGGACTTTCTTAAGGACGGCTTCTGATTGGACAAGTGCAGCCGAGAATACATCTAACGGGCAAGAACGAATATGGCAGGACCAAATGGCGGTCTCTGATTGGACAAGAGTATTCTTGAATTGTAAACATACCCAACGCGGCTCCCCCAGCGTGGGTATGTTATGATGGAGAGGAAAATAAACTATATGAAAAAAAACCTTGTTGTTGTTGTTGTTCTCTCATCCTTGTTGTTGTTGTTCTCTCATCTGTCTATATCATGTCGTCAAGGGGTTATGCTAGGGCGTTAAGGCGGACGTTGACGGGCGTCACTGCATTTCCAATGAATTAGTGACAATTCCATGAAAATCAGAGCTTTTGGGCTAATTCACCAGGGCGTTGAAGCGTTCAGCTTGGCGTTGGCGGCGTTGCTCACAATTCCCTGTTTGCGCATGCGCAGAATGTAGACAACGGCCGAGACACTAGTCCAGGCGGTTGCCCCCTCACATAGGCTTCACATTGATACCTCATACGGCTCCATCGGCCCATTAGGGGCTCCCCTAGATCCTAAAACGTTCATTCCAATGCACTTTTCCCACAATTCCCTGTCTGAGCATGTGCAGAATGTTGAACACGGACGACACACTAGACCAGCCAGATGCCCCTTCACATAGGCTTCACATTGATATCTCACTCGACTTCATAGGACCACTAGTGGCCCACCCAGACCCCAAAACGTCTATTTCCATACCCTTTGTCCACCGCGCATGCGCAGAATGACGATATTCCTATCCCACATTCACCCAGTCAGATGCTCCTTCACGAATGCTTCACATTGATACCTCATACGACTCCATAGGACCAATAGTGGCCCACCTCGACCTCAAAACGTATATTTCCATACACTTGGTCTACTGCGCGTGCGCAGAATGACGTCAGTTACACGTTACAGCCACCGCGTCGGATGCCCCCTCACATAGGCTTCACATTGATGCCTCACACGACTCCATAGGACCACCAGTGGCCCATCCAGATCCAAAAACGTCTATTTCCATACCCTTTTCCCACAATTCCCTGTTTGCGCATGCGCAGAATGTTGACAACGGCCGAGATACTAGTCCAGGTGGGTGCCCTCTCCCATAGGCCTCACAGTGATACCTCACTCGACTCCATCGGCCCATTAGGGGCCCACAAAGACCCGAAAACGTCTATTTCCATACCCTTGGTCTACTGCGCATGCGCAGAATGCCGATATTTCAACCCCACACCCAGCCCATCGGATGCCCCCCTCACATAGGTTTCACATTGATACCTCACTCGACCCAATCGGGCCAATAGTGGCTCCCCTAGATCCCAAAACGAAATTTTCCATACCCTTGGTCTACTGCGCATGCGCAGGATGCCGGTATTCCAACCCCACACCCACCCGTCGGATGACCCCTCACATAGGCTTCACATTGATACCTCATATGACCCAATTGGACCATTAGTGGCTCCCCTATATCCCAAAACGTCTATTTCCATACCCTTGGTCCACCGCGCATGCGCAGAATGACGCTATTTCAATCCCACACCCAGCCCATCAGATGCCCCTTCACGAATGCTTCACATGGATACCTCATACGACCCAATCGGACCATGCAGCGTATTTCAAATCTGGGGACTACTTTTTCTCCGCGGAAGCTTTCTCCCGTGACCGCATCACCGCCAGACATGACCACATCACCGCGGACGTATACAAGGTCAAAGGTTAACGGACCTATAATGGTCAAAACTTGGCACACAGCCAATGCTGATGCAATCCATAAATACAACGCCCCCTGTCGGATGCAAGAGTTACCTCCCCCGGCAAAATAAGACCTTAAATACGCTTATACTACTACTAACATCAGTACCTGACCAATAAAAGAAGTTGTTATCCATAAAACAGTCTCGCGTTAGGAAAACTATGATAAACGAACTATTTACACAATCTACATGTACACGACGGATTTTCCATCATTGCAAAACTATGATTACGTTCAAGTATCGCTTTGGCTAATGTAGTCATATTTTTGCTATGATGGAAAATCCCTCGTATAAAACGCTACTAATTGGCAAAGTAGGTTGTTTAGCATATTTTGCCTGCTTATCATAAAACTCATGTGCATGTCGCAGAATGACAGAATAGTAGGTGGCCTATTCCTCCATAGCAGTTTGGGCAATTTTTGTTTTCAAGATGTTTTCAAGAAACAAGTGCACCTCCGAACGGCCGTCATTAGATTGTCATTTTGCTGTATATCGATGTCTTTCAACGAAAAAACACGAATTAGTTGGGTGGAGAATCTTCAGAGGCAACAGTATTCAACCGTTGGACAAATTGTCTTCGCAGGCCAATGAAAATCATGGATTTCTATTTGAAAGTTTGAATTGGCCAATCAAGTACGTTTAAAACTGGAATATATCCCGTGATGCTCTATTTTCTCTCTGTACAACTCTATGGAGTATTGACACATGTTGGTTTCAAAAAAAAGCTGCAACTAATTATAATAAAAGTGTACAATGGATTCGTTGATTCTTGTCTGAGGAATGCGTCTTGCAAAAGGCTTTACTCTCTTGTTTGCTTTACCCGATTTCAGAAAGCTTGGACAGAGAGTTCGGGGAATTTATACGAGGCTGGTGAACCGAAAAGGCTGGAGGTCCGCTCAGATACCGTAAGTATAATTCTAAGTTCGGTCTTCGAATTTTGCATGTGCATAATGTAGAGCGAGTCAAAGCTCGTCAACATCAACATCCGTGGACGAAACTCTGTGATTGGCTGGATGTTCACCCGATTTAGTCTACAAGCCAATGAAAATGCCGGATTTCTTTTTGAAAAGTTGAATTGACCAATCATCATTGTCACATCTGGGAGATAACTTGAGGCCCTGCAGATTCCACAAGAATACATGCACTGGTCTGGCAGTTTGAATATTTGGCATCTCCTCGTGGATAACATGGCAGTGTGACTAACGTCACAGGCATGAGGACTGAACTGAACTGAACTGACTGACTGACTGACTCACTCACTCATTAGCGGAAAATTTGCAAATGAGAGCCTACTTCGTAGGAATAGATGCAGTTAGCTGATATTTGCTGAAGCATTAGGACGAAAAGTTTTCATGTTGGGAATCGTATGACCAAGGGTCTTGTTGCTATAACCCTTTCCCAAGATTCCAATTCGTTTATATTAATAGCGAGGGTGCTCAACTTAAATGTCCAGCTCATGCAAAATAGTTGGCATTCCGGACGGAAATGGCATACCGCATGCATTCTGTGGATAATGAGTTTTAGGTGAATGGCATAATTTTCAACCTCGCTACCATGGGCCGCTTTTCGCTGGAAAATGGCCGAGCCGCTCCATTAGTAGCCAGGACAGGATGGGAAGGCTCTGGTGTTGGAGATTGCTTAATATTTACTTTTACCGTGCGTGTGCCTACGAGAATGGTTGAAAACTAGCCTAGGTTATTTATACTGTGATTATTTGAATTTGGTGCTGATGCTGTTATATGAATTGGGTCTGTGGATTATGGACGCAGAAATTTTCTAATGGACGACGGCTGAATATTGAATGACGGACGCCGGTATTGAGGTATAGGCCTACTCGTGAACATAGGAACCCGTCTACATGAAGCTGGCGACCACATGGCCGAATCTGTCGCGCGCAATGTCGGTTTAAATTTTGAAATTTAGTTTCGTCACAGCTAACATGCACGCTTCGGATCTCGCGACAGTTCCTGATGTTCAGTTCGACTGCACTGTAACTTGAACTCAATCTGTAACCATCTGGGTCATCTATACGCGGTAAGACTGGCCCTGGGATCGTTTGTATCCATTTTAAGCCTACTTTCGGCAACTACAAGATGGAATTTCCAGAAATCAATACCACGTGACTTCGTCAGCCAATCAGCAAAAGTCTACCGACGTAAACCCAACGTAACCCGCCATTTTCGAGTCATGTGATGTCCTACTTGTTCAAAATTGCAGCTCTACCACACCTCTTGGATGATACGAAAGTTATTCATACCTATATATTTTGTAAGCCCAGACAATATCTGTTTCCGTAGTGGTATGAAAACCTGTAATTTATCAGATTTCTCGAGTCTGTTCTCCGCCGAATGAAGGCCGAACAGAATATGGTAAAGTACCGGATATCGCTCCGCGATACTGGAGACACACGATTCGCAAGCCATCTTATGGATGGCGTATTGCACGCAAATGAACTGTGAGAAAGGTCCCCAGTCCCAATATCCGGGAACCCGCCATTAAAATAATGGGGTATGATTAGTCAGCGGTCCATCTTACATACTTTCCTCGTCATTTCTTTAGGGACCAATCGCAACCTACAACATCTACAACTATGTGGAGGCTGAACCTGTCCTTTGGAAATACGACATCTCCGCCTGTTTCAGCGAGTCACACAAGAGGCATTTCAAGTTCACGTTACCGGGTATGACAATTTTATTTTATTTTATCAGCCAGTTGATAAGCACAAACGACCTGGGGTGGATTATTGAGGTTTGGAGTGTTTTTTTTCAGTTTGCTTAACGTATATTATCTTGTCATATGATCTGAGTATTTTCGAGGTGAAAACAGCCCCTTTTTCCTCTGTAAACATTCGAACCCAGTCCAGAACCAAGACAAACTTTACCCTCGAAATATTGGTCGTATCAATAGTTAGCTGTTGTCAGTAAAGGCGGATTTCGTCGTCATTATATAGCGAATGTTAAAAATTGCAAAATCAGCTGATCATCGAGGGTGCCCCGAGTTACCTCCCTTGATTTGATCTTCTTTCCGAATATTGAAGAAAAATAGACGAACTTGGATATTTATTTTAGCAATTAAACTTTGAAGTGTACTCTTTATAACAAATTCTAACATGCTCCACGTTATAGCCGTGCGCTGATTGGTCCAGACCAACCACCTCGCTGGGGGTCTAATAACACCCCAGTCACCAGTCAGAGTTTTGGACCGGATTCGGGGCCTTCGCGCACATCGCCGGAAGTGACATCATATATAGTAAAATAGATGTTTAACGAAAATTTTGATTACTTTTCAAGTCTGCATAATACCTCCGTTGACTTAGCGTTAAAAAGAATTATCTGGAGATAATTTTCCCTGTTTATCTGGACAGAGCATATGAAAAGTAGTTCGCTCATGTGCAACACTAAAGGAGTCGTTTGGTCGGATTCAAACTGAACCGTGCGTTGGTTGGTTTCCCCTATACGTCATAGCAACGTAGTAAAGGTCAACTTCCGCTATTGGAGGCAGGGATGTTATTGGAGCCTGCGAAATGGAGCATGCGCTGTGGGGAGGTTGACTCTTTATAACAAATTCTAACATGCTCCACGTTATAGCCGTGCGCTGATTGGTCCAGACCTCAAAACATACGGAGATTATCACACGATAAACTTCATTTGTTTGTTGTGATCTGTCACATTCACGAGCCGAACTGGTGACGTCTAATTCTTGTGACGCAGTGCCACAAAGTTGAGCGACGATTGGTTCATTCACTGCGCAGTGGGCGGAGTTCACACAGCTGCAGCTCGTGAACGAACAGCACGCGCGAGCATGGCCTGCAAACCAGTCACGAAATTCTCGCATCAAAACGGGACAAGTTTGCAGAAAAGTTGCCATTCCGCTTATGAAATGAGGAAATATTTATCATTGTGCATGTTAGAATGGAGTTAATGACCTTCTTAGTGAATATTATCGTGTAATAATTTTTCGATGTTTAGTTTTAGACCTCATCAAAAAACCTCGCGGCTGCGCCGCTCGGTTTTTTAATTGACGGTCTAAAACAAAACATCGAAAACTTATTACACGATAATATTCACTAAGGCGGTCATTAACTCCTAAATTTACAATAAAAACAAATTCCGAATTTTACAATTTAATCAGTAGGGGAAATCCCCCATCAAACATTGTTCTGAGGAAGCCCACTATCCAAGAATACGAAACTAAGTACCGAAACATATTGCTTTGCGAGAACTAATCTAAACTTGATGACAGGTGTTTGCTACTGGTCGTTCATACATCTCGTACCCATCCGACGACACCCCTGGACATTATCCGAGCCTGCCTTTAACATGTTTAACGAAATGCAGAAAAAAAATAAAGAAGAACGCAAGTTTATTGCAGACTTGTGACAGATCGCAGGCAGTATATATATCATTAATTGAATTCATGCTACTTTTTTTTCTTTTCTTATAGCAAATTTGAACTTGATAATTGCCAGCAATGAAGAAGCTTTTAAATATGCCGTCGTGCTGTCTTTGATTGGTTATATGGCTGTTTCTCCTGTGAGAATCTCCGATATGACGGTAAATATCTCCTCTGGTACATGTATTACCTAGGCTGGTTACCTCCCCTTCTGTTGAATGCGAACACATGTGGCGTCTGTCATTTTGCTGTCAAATTCTACCTAAATCCAATCTTCGAATAGAGTTATCCCATTATGTCAGATGAGACGACTGACAGCAGAAATGTTGACATGGCATAAAGGGAGACAACCCTTTTGGAGGTGATCTGAATCTAGAGAGGATTCAATCTAGGTAAACCAAGATGGTAAATCAGGGGAATACCATCTAGACGTAATGCTATGAAAACTTCGTGCGAAATGTTCGCCGATATTCTGCAAGATCCCATAATAAGCCAATCACGACCACTTCTGACTTTTCTCTCTGACAATGATTGACGTTTACTTCACGGAGATCAACATCTTCGCCCGGCACAATCTTTTGATATTTTCTACCCCATAACAAAGCCAGACTTTTCGGCAGGAGTAAACCCTTTGATCTTCACGGACACTGTCTGGAAAACATGCCATATATGGATACTGTTTTCCGATAATGTTTATATATTAGTCCACGTGCTACCGTGTGTAATTACTTTGGACGTGATTTCAACAAGCTAGCCACCTGATTGGCTAACAATAGTAGTTTCAGATTCGCATGGGATTTACATAGCGCTGAATTCAGATATAATATTCCGTGATATTATATCTGAGTTCACTGAGATTGGACAGGATTCAGTACTGTTTTTAAGTTGCTTTTAAAATTGGTTTTGAATGTTTCACAATTTACGTTCTCTTTCTAATGTTAACTCTTGCTTTAACGAGACTGAAGAACGAAAGTTTCGAAAATTCAAGATGTCAAATTACCTGTCCTCTGTCCCCTTTGAAAGCAGGGACAGTTACCCAATCTCGGTTCGGCATCGGCGAGAAGGAAACTATATCTTGCCATCGATTTAATTTCCCTCTATCACCAGCGCAACAACATTGCAATGAGCTGTGAGCGTAATGGAAACTTATTATCTCTATTGAATGACACTGTCCATCTCCTGGTTGCTGTTGGCACAGGCTGTTTGGGGTCGAGAGTATATGCCGCCATACTGTGAATAGGAAGAGAGTGAAGGCAGGAAACGGCGTTGAGATATGGTGGTCAAGTCCCTGTGATTACTCATTAATTTGTACCAAACTTGGCAAATCTATCAGAAATATCGATGAAAGTGTTCATGTGAAAGGGCTTCGTTCTCGTATGTTGTTTTGCGTGTTTTTTTCATGCGGTGTCTCAGGCAAATCGACCAATCACGATTGATCGATTTGCCTGACACAACCCCTCAAAAACACAGACATGGGGGTAAAGCTATTAAATTTGCTGGCAGATTAATGTAGCATTTGCGACCCGCTCTCAAACGGCGTTTCCTGCCTTCACTTTCTTCCTATACGCAGTATGGCGGCATATACTCTCGACCCCAAGCAGCTTGTGCTGTTGAATAATTTCAATCACATGTGTTCCATTGACGTATACACAACAACTGTTGCTTTAGATGGCTTTTGTGAGACCGTTATAACGAGCCGCGTTTGGCGTGAAGAATTAAGCCGAGTTTTAATCCATATACGTGTTGCCTCGTTTTATGCCCGGGATATTCTTCTTAAAGTGATAGTTATTTGATATGATATCCTGCTCGAGATGGCTAGCATGTAGGCATATGTAACCTTGGGCACTACCCATAAGCAATATTAGGACGGATGTAACAACTCGGGTAACGGATAGGTTCGGCTATAAAATAAGTTTAGTTTCAACAAATGACTGCTTTAAAATTTGCAATAAACCTAGATTATTGCTTTAAAATTTGCTAGGGGCCTATAACCTATGCTTTTTAAAACGTTCACAGCTCCACACGGTTATATTAAATGCATAAGAAATGCAGGTTCCTTGAGTTAAAACGGTTTTCGGCAGGTGGATGTAAAACGACAACTGCCAAAAAGCGGCAAAACCGGTCAAGATCCTGAAATTTATTAAACGAAATTGCATAGCCCCTACTTATCTCCGTTTTCGAAAGATTAGGAGATCAAACTAACAGACTAGCACAGACCGTCTTCTGGAGGAAATAATATACATGTAAACAAGGGAGATAACTCGGTACATACATTGTATATGAAATATATCCTTGTTTTACCTTCTCTTCTTCTCAGATTGACTACAACGAAGTCGGAATAGTTGTAACTTTCACCCTGTTGGATGTCGCCCCGATCACCGGTAACGTTCAAATGGGAGCCACAGAGACCCCACTTGACGCCGCCGCCGCGTTGTTCACAGCCAGCATACAGGGCGGGCAATTTATTGTCTTAATGCCAGTCAAATCTCTCACAGAGGTAGGTTTCGACCTCTATCGAGCTTGTAGTGAGCTGCCAAAGCTAGATATTGTGTCCATCTATCCATATCTCACTAGATATCCATCTATCTGTATATATATGCATGTCCCAGTTTCAAGATAGGTGTTATACTGGCCGACGAGCGGTGGTTTTCTCCGGGTACTCCGGCTTCTTCCACCAATCAAACTGGCTTTCACCATATGAGTGAAATAACCTTGATTGTGACATTAAACAAAATCTGAATTAGGACTTCGAACCTTTCAAGCTCCCAATTTATATATTTATTGATTTTCACAGCCCGTGAAACTGACGGCTAAATCCGACTCTGCCGTGGAGTTACAAGTGCGAGAATGGCTGAAGAACCCTATACCCTCACCGCCGACCGGATATAAACCAGGTAAGTAGTAGGAACTACGACTCAGGTAATAATAAATTAAATCAACCACCCCATTGATGCATAACATGTAATACCCCCGCTACCCCTGCTATGTAATGCTACCAATCAAACTTTCGGATAGGATTCTCATTCGAGTGATAATGTGCAGGAAGTGACGCCATGGGCTATTAAAGGCGATATTTATCAAACTTTCTGATCACTTTTCAATCCTATGTTTTACCTGTGTTGTTCTAGCGACATAAAGAATTCTCTGAATATTATTTTCTCTGTTATTACGAGAGATCATATGAAAAGTAGTTCGTCCATTTGCAAAACCGAGAGATCGCCGGGTCGGATTTAAAAAGAACCTCGTGTGTCCGTACGTCATATTCAGGTCGTGCAGTTCACTTCCGCTATTTGAGTCGGGAAGTCAGACGCTTCTAGCTCCGGAACTAGCTAGTTTTGTAACGGAATTTCATAGAATGTTATACTTCCTTCCCTCAAAGTGGGCGCGTGCACAAGCCTGACAACCTAGTCCCAACCTCCTCACAGTGATTACAGATATCCAGAAGATGATATCCCAGCGCTATCCTCACTCCGATAAAATAGTGAAACGAATCACA
The DNA here is from genome assembly GCA_036873755.1 of Hanleya hanleyi. Classification (NCBI taxonomy): domain Eukaryota; kingdom Metazoa; phylum Mollusca; class Polyplacophora; order Lepidopleurida; family Hanleyidae; genus Hanleya; species Hanleya hanleyi. The sequence goes on from JAVTVY010020806.1 coordinate 24,686, forward strand.
GCCCTTCTATTGGAGGTGCGTCATGATTAGTATTTAGCCAGTCAATGCGAATCTTAGACCTCCCCATAGCAGACTACTATAGGTATATACATCTGCCCTGGAAAGATTAGGGACATAACGATGTGAGTCTGTGAAAGTGAATATATAGGGTGGGAAATACGCTACGAGATCACGTGTTTTCCGTACTGCATTAAACATGGAGTCTGTCATCTTGTAGTCTAAAGCATCTGCCTGTTCTTTAGAATTAAAAGCATAGGAAGATTTCTGTCCTTTATTGGACGATAAAGTACTCTTTCTCATGTGACTATATTCCAAATGCGATTTGCACGGAGTGAATAGGCTGTATGTTTCATAGCAAATGGCTATAAATGAGATTTACTTGCGACTTTACACTTTCAATAGATTATTTTCCCCATTAACTGTTTTTCACTCAGGTTTCGAAAAGCGGCTCGAAATGTTTTCATATATGAAGCATTTCGCATCATTCGTGTTGTTTCGCTGATTCTGTAGTTTCGAGGGCGTGGCAATTGTAGTAAATTCATGAATGGAGCGCGTGCTAAAATTGCAATATTGTGTAATGACGACAGCTGTCACTCATACACACTCCCCGCTTTTTTCACACGAAGGGTCGCGTCTGTTTAGCTTAACCATGTTTATATATGGGGCTGTAGGTTTCTTCGTAACTATAGGCAGAACATTTCGGGAAGTTTATATCTTCAGGCCTAGGAAACTCCTCCGCACACGGACCTTAGCTCCTTGTCCATCTATTTCCCTGTGCCTCGGGGCCAATTCTGTGTGCATGGACCAGAAATCCTGGTCCTCGCCCCTTCCACTCCTTGCGCGCTTGAATTATTCCTCGCCCTGTGCCATGCGCTCAGACAAATTTTCACCAATATACTGACTTCGGGGAAGGACTGGTGCGAATCCACGGAACTTTTTCCACGATAGCTCAAGGATATTTCACGAGCTCAAGGATTGAATGAGGCGAGCGTCAGGTATTCTGGTCTGTGCACACGGAACTAACCTCGAGCAGAGGGAAATAGATGGATGGACCAGGAACTGTGGTGTATGGTGGCCGATAAGGGACATCGCTGCATTGTTTCAGGTATGTGGTTTGGTAACACGAAGGCAGGATGCGAAGCGCGAAGTCCAAACACGAAGCCAGGATGCGAAGTGCGAAGGCAGGATGCGAAGCGCGAAGTCCAAACACGAAGGCAGGATGCGAAGCGCGAAGGCAGGATGCGAAGCGCGAAGTTCAAACACGAAGGCAGGATGCGAAGCGCGAAGGCAGGATGCGAAGCGCGAAGTCCAAACACGAAGGCAGGATGCGAAGCGCGAAGGCAGGATGCGAAGTGCGAAGTCCAAACACGAAGGCAGGATGCGAAGGCGAAGGCAGGATGCGAAGCGCGAAGTCCAAACACGAAGGCAGGATGCGAAGCGCGAAGTCAAAACAAGTGCCACTGCGCATGACCCGATGAAAGCGAGGCCATTTGAATTATTTTATTTACCAATGCCGAGATCAGAGTATAGTCGCCTTTCTCGTCGGGATGGTTTACATGAAGAATAAAGTCTGTATATGCTTAGATACACGAGTACAAGACCAGTCTTTCTTTATTACCGGAACCATTTCGTCACTCGATACAGTCAAAATCGCTGATTTTCTTGATTCAAAGTATAGTTCATTTATGCTCGATTTTATTGAAGACAGCGTCATCCGTCAATATTTTAACGTCGGATATATCGTCGGAAATTCTTCATATCAATCACGACATCTGCTATACAATAATAATATGGTCGGAAATTTTACATAAGATTGGAAAACATACAATAAATGTTTCACAGAAACCAAGCATAATAGTATTACATATCATACTGTATCACAGAAACTTAACATATTAAATACTGGTATATATAATTGTATCACAGGACCAGAATATGATTACAAAATATGGAGGACGATAAATGAAGTTGGACGCAAAATTAAAACTAAACAGGAAACAAAATAAAGGATCAAATTTTTTAAATCCCCAGCCTTGATAATAAATTTGACTAAATCAATCAGTTGTCGGTAACAAAATCTCTCAGCATTAAGAATACTGGAAAATTTATGGTGGTAACACGAAGGCAGGATGCGAAGCGTGAAGTCCAAACACGAAGGCAGGATGCGAAGCGCGAAGGCAGGATGCGAAGCGCGAAGTTCAAACACGAAGTGCGAAGTTCAAACACGAAGGCAGGATGCGAAGCGCGAAGGCAGGATGCGAAGCGCGAAGTCCAAACACGAAGGCAGGATGCGAAGCGCGAAGGCAGGATGCGAAGCGCGAAGTTCAAACACGAAGGCAGGATGCGAAGCGCGAAGTTCAAACACGAAGGCAGGATGCGAAGCGCGAAGGCAGGATGCGAAGCGCGAAGTCCAAACACGAAGGCAGGATGCGAAGCGCGAAGGCAGGATGCGAAGTGCGAAGTCCAAACACGAAGGCAGGATGCGAAGTGCGAAGGCAGGATGCGAAGCGCGAAGTCCAAACACGAAGGCAGGATGCGAAGCGCGAAGTCAAAACATGTGCCACTGCGCATGACCCGATGAAAGCGAGGCCAGGCCGCCATTTGAATTATTTGATTTACCAATGCCGAGATCAGAGTATAGTCGCCTTTCTCGTCGGGATGGTTTACATGAAGAATAAAGTCTGTATATGCTTAGATACACGAGTACAAGACCAGTCTTTCTTTATTACCGGAACCATTTCGTCACTCGATACAGTCAAAATCGCTGATTTTCTTGATTCAAAGTATAGTTCATTTATGCTCGATTTTATTGAAGACAGCTTCATCAGTCAATATTTTAACGTCGGATATATCGTCGGAAATTCTTCATATCAATCACGACATCTGCTATACAATAATAATATGGTCGGAAATTTTACATAAGATTGGAAAACATACAATAAATGTTTCACAGAAACCAAGCATAATAGTATTACATATCATACTGTATCACAGAAACTTAACATATTAAATACTGGTATATATAATTGTATCACAGGACCAGAATATGATTACAAAATATGGAAGACGACAAATGAAGTTGGACGCAAAATTAAAACTAAACAGGAAAAAAATAAAGGATCAAATTTTTTAAATCCCCAGCCTTGATAATAAATTTGACTAAATCAATCAGTTGTCGGTAACAAAATCTCTCAGCATTAAGAATACTGGAAAATTTATGGTGGTAACACGAAGGCAGGATGCGAAGCGCGAAGTCCAAACACGAAGGCAGGATGCGAAGCGCGAAGGCAGGATGCGAAGCGCGAAGTCCAAACACGAAGGCAGGATGCGAAGCGCGAAGGCAGGATGCGAAGCGCGAAGTCCAAACACGAAGGCAGGATGCGAAGCGCGAAGGCAGGATGCGAAGCGCGAAGTTCAAACACGAAGGCAGGATGCGAAGTGCGAAGGCAGGATGCGAAGCGTGAAGTCCAAACACGAAGGCAGGATGCGAAGCGCGAAGGCAGGATGCGAAGCGCGAAGTTCAAACACGAAGGCAGGATGCGAAGCGCGAAGTTCAAACACGAAGGCAGGATGCGAAGCGCGAAGGCAGGATGCGAAGCGCGAAGTCGTGTTTGGACTTCGCGCTTCGCATCCTGCCTTCGCGCTTCGCATCCTGCCTTCGCACTTCGCATCCTGCCTTCGTGTTTGGACTTCGCGCTTCGCATCCTACCTTCGCGCTTCGCATCCTGCCTTCGTGTTACCAAACCACATACCTAGCGATGTCCCTTATCGGCCACCATAGTGGTGCCTGCGTAGGCCTGATTTCATCTCGTGCAATGGCAAATCCTTCAGATTTTTTTAGAATGAGCGCTTGTCTCGGCTGAAAACGCACGCGCTGTTTGAGGACGAAGTCAGCAAAACTGCGAAGGCAACTTTCTCAACTCCGTACTCGATGCGAGATAACTGAATTAATCTGAAATCATTGATTATTTATCACATAAAGACGCGTCGACACAAAGGCTGCAATTGTTAAAAGCGACAGTAAAACCTTGCCTCTGCACTGAAATACCGGAATATTGTTCCCTAAGCTTTATTATTCCCCTCGCCTGAGAACATAGAACGCCCCCAGTGGAACGCCAGATCACGTGATCTGGACGTTTCTATCAGAATTTGTCGTCAGGGTAATTGAATTGCAAATGAGCACGATCGCCACATTTATTCTTTACTTTAGCATTAATAACATTTGTGAATGATAATCTAGAATTGAAATAAATATTAATTTTACGTCGTCTAATTGATAAGGTAATGAATGGTGAAACGAAATTGCCTTTATTATTTAGGACTCAGTCTACGGCTTCGTCTCAAAACAACAGGCAATTTCGTTTTACCATCCATTATCTGAGTAGTTAGAGGAAAAAAAACTAACATTTATTTCTTAAATATGCCCGTGTTGTAAGTAGATAGCATCATGTGAGGTCGACGTTAAGTGAGATGAAATGGTACGCTGGTCATTAGGTCCGAATGTAAAGCCAAATATTAGTGAAGTCAAATCCAACACTGTGCGATAAACATAGTTGTTGTGATATACAGTTTTAGACTCATAAGTGGGTTCGTTGATTATAGAAACGAGCTTTCATTGAACCCACCCACTGCCCTCAGGGGCATGTCCCCACCCCAGGGGATCTGAGCCGACCCTCATAGGGTAGCCAGGTGTTTGAACGGACATGAATATCCCTACCACGTGACGTAAATCAGAACCAGCCAGGCAGGAACACCCAAAGGAGCCGCAGTGATTAAATAAAATAGGGAGATCGCGTGCACTTTCTATACTACTCATCGTGCACTACTCATCGCGCATGCGCAGTCGACCCATTCTACTGTAGGGTGCAAGTCTGGCCCATGGAATTTCAGGTATTGAAAACCCCAGGTCTCTCGCTCCACCCTATCCCGCGCCACACCTATGCGACCCGCCGTGCCCTTTCTATACCACTCATCATGCATGCGCAGTCGACCCATTCTACTATAGGGTGACCAAGGGATCTCATGAAGTAGGAGGAGGAGGAGGAGGACACGCCACGGATTAAGAAGTGAAACCCACATGTCTCTTGCCTCCCTGGCCGGCTTCTTTAATAGTATAATGAGTAAAGCGGAGGAGGAGGAGTTGGACACGCCACGGATTATACTAGGGAGATAGACAAACTACTGAGCTGTACTCCACGTAAACATATTTAATGCTCAAGCTTTCGACTCTCATGTCGGATATAATAATAATTATAATTTACTGGCAAATTTATGAAATCCAAAAGATGACTTGATAAAGGCTCCGGCATAAGAGTCGAAAGCTTGTGAAGTAAATATGTTTACGTGGAGTACAGCTCAGTAGTTTGTCTATTTCTATAGTTGATGTGAACCATTAGGGTATTCAGAGATTCGAGATAATTATATATTCATCATGATCCGCTATTTCTCAGATAACCGAAATAGAACTAGGAACAGTGCAGACAATACATACTCATCTTTTTTCTTCTTTTTTTTCAGGTTCTATGGCTGCTCTTGGTATTATCATGGCCCTCATTGGGTTTGCCATTGGTGGCGCTGTCATGTTCATAATTTACAAGAAAAATGGCGGAGCATTCGTGTTACCAACATTCTTTTCTAAACAGTTCTCTCCGCAGAGCTTTGAAAATCCAACGTCAGAGGAGAAAAAGTGAAGTCTTCATCATCGTTGAATTCTCGGACGATAAAAGTGCTTGCGAACTTCAATTCCGTTTCAAAGAACCCAATAAGAAATGTGACAGAACCTTGTTTGGCTGTATATTATTGACATCAAGTTAAGGCTAATATGTGCGATACAATTTTGCTAATAAATATTGGATGTTCATGTGTAAACTAAAACGTCTCACCTGAATCAATACAGAGTTCCAGAATAATTCGAAATATTCAACAATGGTTCTTTATAAGTGACGAATTTTTTTAAGCGTTTTTGTTTCGTTCTTGAAACTGCCGGTTTGGTTCTGAGTAATTACCCATCAGAAATGGTACATTATGGATATTAGTTTGGTATAAAATAATTAGAGAAAGAAGAAGATATACAGATATAATCCAGCATATGTTATCAACGGGAATATATAGCTTCGAAGGGCTTGTTATACATTCAATCTAAGTAAACCAAGATGGCAAGTGAGGGGAATACCATCTAGACGTGACGCTATGAAAACTTCGTGTGAAATGTTCGCCGAGATCCCATAAAAGCCAATCACGACAATTTCTGTCTATTCTCTCTGACAATTACTGACGTTTAGTTCACGGAGATTAACATCTTCGATCGGAACAATCTTTTGATATTTCCTACCCACTAGCAAAGCCAAACTTTTCGGCGGGAGTAAACTCTTTGATATTTCCAATTTACCACGCACACTGTTTGGAAATGATGCCATATTTGAATATTGTTTCCCGATAATGATTACATATTAGTCCACCTGATTGGCTAACAAATGTAGTTTCAAATTCGTACGGGATTTGTATAGCGCTGAATTCAAATATATTATTCCGTGATTATATCTGAGTTTACTGAGATTGGTTATACACTCTAAATCACATTTATAAGATTGGAAAACTAAAATGAGTTTCAGTTTGTGTAATATTACAGCATAACGTGTTTAAGTTTTGAACACAATGTTATGGACACATATGCTTTTCTCGTAGCTGCTTAAAACCTGAGCACAAAATTTTAAAACCCTATGGACGGTTAACAATACATTTCACAGAAGCCATGATCGGCTAATGACGAAACATTAAAGGATATGCTAAGGTTTCCATGAATTGCTCTCCTCGTTGGTCAGAGATAGGACAACTAACTCATCTAAGTCCTTCAAACGCCCATGTCACTTAGTCCAAAGAAGAGGCTAGAGTAGTCCCCATTGATCATTGTCGACAATAAATTTCTTGTTCCTACAGGCTGTGGTCTAATTCTCTTGTTTTCTTTTCATAATAAATCATTATAACGAGTTAATAATTCGTGCTAACGACATAAGTCATTATAAAGAGTTCATAAGGGCCAAAAATAAATTTTCCATGTCACTTTTACGGCTCTGAAGTGAACTTTTACATTCTAAGTTCTATGTACAAGTAGTCCTGTATGCCGAAGTTCGGCGAACGCAATATTTCGTCTGGCCCCTTTGGTGAGATAACAATAGGCCATACAAGTCAGTCGCGCCTGGCAAATCGTATTGAAATGATCGTTGATAAAATTAGCTGTCACCTCGAGTAAGGGACGGCACCTCAAGATAAATACCGAACTCCTGATTGTACGGTGGCCCGTAGGGGACATGTATGTTTTTTACCTTTTAGGTGTTTTTCTCTGACTTTTTCGTGTTTTCGTTCGACTTTTCCGTGTTTTCTTTCGACTTTTTCTTGTTTTTCTTCGACTTTTCAGAGTTCATGTTCGAATTTCCTGTGTTTTCTTTCGAAAACATCGCGAAATGAAAAAAAATTATGAAATACTTTCCACCGCGGTGAAATACTTTCCACCGCGGTGGGAAATAGTTATCACCGCGGTGAAAAGTACTTTCCACCACGGTGAGAAATACCTTCCACCGCGGTGAGAAATACTTTCCACCGCGGTGGGAAACACTTTTCACCGCGGTGAGAAGTACTTTCCACCACAGTGTAAAAGTTTCCACCGCGGTGTAAAAGTTTTAACCGCGGTGTAAAAGTTTCCACCGCGGTGTAAAAGTTTCCGCCGCGGTGAAAAGTGTTTCCCACCGCGGTGGAAAGTATTTCCCACCGCGGTGGAAAGTATTTCCCACCGCGTTTTCTTTTCATAATAAATCATTATAACGAGTTAATAATTCGTGCTAACGACATAAGTCATTATAACGAGTTAATAAGGGCCAAAAATAAATTTTCCATGTCACTTTTACGGCTCTGAAGTGAACTTTTACATTCTAAGTTCTATGTACAAGTAGTCCTTTATGCCGAAGTTCGGCGAACGCAATATTTCGTCTGGCCCCTTTGGTGAGATAACAATAGGCCATACAAGTCAGTCGCGCCTGGCAAATCGTATTGAAATGATCGTTGATAAAATTAGCTGTCACCTCGAGTAAGGGACGGCACCTCAAGATAAATACCGAACTCCTGATTGTATGGTGGCCCGTAGGGGACATGTATGTTTTTTACCTTTTAGGTGTTTTTCTCTGACTTTTCCGTGTTTTCCTTCGACATTTTCCGTGTTTTCTTTCGACTTTTTCGTGTTTTTCTTCGACTTTTCAGAGTTCTTGTTCGAATTTCCTGTGTTTTCTTTCGAAAACATCGCGAAATGAAAAAAAAAATTGTGAAATACTTTCCACCGCGGTGAAAAATACTTTCCACGGCGGTGAGAAGTACTTTCCACCGCGATGAGAAATACTTTCCACCGCGATGAGAAATACTTTCCACGGCGGTGAGAAATACTTTCCACCGCGGTGGGAAACACTTTTCACCGCGGTGAGAAGTACTTTCCACCGCGGTGTAAAAGTTTCCACCGCGGTGAAAAGTGTTTCCCACCGCGGTGGAAAGTATTTCCCACCGCGGTGGAAAGTATTTCTCACCGCGGTGGAAAGTATTTCTCACCGTGGTGGAAAGTATTTCTCACCGTGGTGGAAAGTACTTTTCACCGCGGTGATAACTATTTCCCACCGCGGTGGAAAGTATTTTTCACCGCGGTGGAAAGTATTTCACAATTTTTTTCATTTCGCGATGTTTTCGAAAGAAAACACAGAAAATTCGAACATGAACTCTGAAAAATCGAAGAAAAACACGAAAAAGTCGAAAGAAAACACGGAAAAGTCGAAGGAAAACACGAAAAAGTCAGAGAAAAACACTTAAAAGGTAAAAACATGAATGTCCCCTACGGGCCACCGTATGATTGATCCCCGTAAAAGGACAGTTCAATCGGGACTGCCTATTCTTCAGCACGAGATTATATCATAGGTTATTTTGACCAACCAGCGCCCGAGTGCGGCGATGTTCCGCTTGGCTGAGCCGTTGACTCAAAATTAAATTTTGACTAGGCCAGATAGGCCAGATGGACAAATTTTGCTGTAGAAATCAAACCACGCTTATTTGAATTCTATTATTATAGTATGTGTTGCAAAATATAGTTTGTGAACACATAGCGGAATTTCTTAATTTTATGGTTCATGTATCAAAAGATATCAGCACAAGTCCCCCGCCGAAATGGCAGCAATATTTTTTAGTATTGTTGGTCTCGGAGGGGGGGGGGGGGAATATACATGAGGGAGACAACTGCTACTTCATAGGCGTTGGATGCAGAAGGGTCTTTCTGCCTTCCCAACTTTTAAAATCAACTCACAATGGTTGACTGAACGTTTTTTTGCTTCTGTAATATAATTTCCATGCAGTGAAGCATGGAAATTATGTAACCGAGAAGCGACCCCAAGTGACATCTCAAGGCATATTATCTGCAAACCAAATTTGACGAGAAGCTGAATGCATCCTCAACCTATTGTCTGGAAACCAAATTTTAAATTTGCCACCAGATGTCGCCACCTGTCATGTGCCTGTAGGTGCAAGTGGGCGAAATGCAATCCCAAGGATCATCTCATGACATGGTGTATCAGCATACGAACTTTGGGAAGAATCTGAAGGGGTTATTGCCCGGAAACCAAATTTAGATTTGTATGCACAAGTGTGCGAAACACAATCACAAGTGGCATCTTATGGCACATGAATACCAAATTTGAGAAGAATCCGATGAGCAGTTATCAAATTATTGCCAGAAAGGTATTTTCCCACCAGGTGTCGCCACCAGTATGCAGAAGCATGTGAAATACAATCCCAATGGACATATCATGGCATGGTATCTGCATACCAAATTGGAGAAAAATCTGACGAGTGAAATCAAATTTAGATTTGACACGAGGTGGTGCTACCTGTAAGCACAAATGGGCGAAACGCAATCCCAAGCGACATCATATGTCATGATATATTCATACCAGATTTAAGAAGAATCTGACGAGCCGGAAACAAATCTGGTATTTCGCCTCCAGGTGGCGCCACCTGTAAGTGCAAGTGAGTGAAAGGCAATCCCATACAACATCTCCTGGCATGATACATGCATGCTAAATTTGAGAAGAATCCGATAAGCATGCAGTTCTCAAGCTATTGGCCAAAAAGAAATTTCAGATTTTGTCATCAGGTGGTGTCACTTTCTGAGCAGAAGTGGATAACGCAATCCCAAGCAACAGCTCATGGCAAGGTATAATGTATATGCATGCCTAATTTGGGGAGAATTTGATGAGCAGTTCTTAAGTTATTGCTCGGAAACCAAATTTCGAGCAACATTTCAAAGCGTTTCAAAGTTATTGCTTGCAGCACAAAAGAACGGAAAGAACCCTAGTGGCGCCACCTACAGGCAGATCTTTCTGAAACGCAATACCAATCAACATCTTGTCACAAGGAATGCATATGCCAAATATTGAAGAAACTAGATACAGTCGATCGAATACGATTGGAGGTATGCCTTTTGCATCTTTAGTAAAGGAAACATTCATTATTTGCGAAGAAAGTAAAAACGCAAAAACATCATTAACATGGCCCCATAAGATGCCTTGAGGGTAGGTACTCAACTTTAAAAGAATCCATTAAGGTCCAACAGTTACTGTCCGGAAATGCAATTTTACCTTGGCCCTCAGCTAGCGCCATGTGTAGGCAAATAGGCATAAAAAATAATCCCAACCGAGATCTTGAGGCAAGATCCCTTGACACTGGAAATAGAAAATGTTAACTTGGCCTACAGGTGGCGCCACCTATGAGCAGATCGACAAGAAAAACAATACCAAGTGAAACCTTCAGGTAAGGTACATGTATACCAAACTTGGAAAGAATTCATTCAAGTATTAAAAAGTTATTGTCCGGAAACATAATTTAAAATTTGCCCCCAGGTGGCACCACCTATATGTGGATCGGCATGAAAAACAATGCCAAACGAGAAATTGAGGCGATGTACCTACACACCAAATTTGGAATGAATCGGTTCAGGTTTTCAAAAGTTATTGTCTGGAAACACTTAACTTAGCTTTCAGGTGGTCCCCCTATCAAGGTACCACCACACCAAATTTGGAAAGAATCCTTAAGGTTTTCAAAAATTATTGTTTGGAGATGCACTTTTAACTTGGCCCGAGGTGGCGCCACCCAGAAGCGGATTGGCACGAAAAACAATTCCAAGCAAGATCTATAGACAAGGGACATATTTACCAAATACAAAGACATGGGTCTGTGCCTGATAAATTGAAACCTTTTGGGGTTGCAATTATCCCAATATTGCAGACAACACATAAATTTCAACTTCTGCCAAGATTTATTGGAGATATACATGCTCAAACGCAATATATGAGGGTCGGTCGAGGGCTAGTTTGGGAGATAGAGGGTGCGACTCGGCGCCCTCGGGATGGATGGGGACATGCTTTCCTTGAGGGTAGTGGTAGGTGTGCTGACATGAAAGCCATAGAAAACTCCCTGGACATGAAACAACCACACTGACAACTGCATGCCATCATCTGTCGGACCGAAAAACCACAAGGTGGAATTCAATTCAATTCAGGAAATTGATCATATGCACAGTGTGCACCCAAACTTTAGGAAATCAGTTAATATAGTAAGTTACACATGTGGACACAAATGGTTCCTGCAGAAGCTTTAGGGTAAATCACACATGTATGATGTGAGATACAATTATTTGATAGCAAAATTGAAGGAAATGTTGTCCTTCATTTAAGATGACACGAAATTAAAAAAAAAAACCCCACACACTGGTTGTATTTCATGTTATACATCTGAAATAAAATATGGTTTGTGCAAAAGATTTAGGGTAGTTAAAATTTAAGGAAATGTTGTCCTTCATTTAAGATGACACGAAATTTTAAAAAACCAGGGGTTCGGTACTGCGGGGATTCGCCCGCCAGTTATTTCATATTATACTTCTGAAATAAAATATGGTTGTTCCTACAAAAGCTTTAATGTAAATCATATGATGTGGAATAGAAGGACTGGACAGCAAATTTAAGAAAATGGTGTCCTTCATTTAAAGCGACAGCGAGAAGCAGAAGAAAAAATGACAAACGCATTTAGGGATGCCTAATTATTAGACAAAGTATTTGGAAGTTATCGCTTGTGAAGAATTTGAATGGAAACCACGGACATGCACAGAAGATTGGAACAAGACCCAGTGGCGCCACCTTCAGGTGGACCTTGCTGAAACGCAATACCAACCCATGTCTGGTCACAAGGAGTGTATATGCTAAATTTCGAAGGAATCCGACAAAGCTTTTGGAAGTTATCGCCTGTGAAGAATTTGAACAGACATCCACAGACACAAAGAGAGCAAGACCCATTTTAACTGGAACGGACACGAAGAAGCGAAACTCAGTGGCGCCACCTTCAGGCAAATGTTACTGAAATCCAGTACGCAACCGCGTCTTCTCACAAGGAATGCGTATGCCGAATTTCGGAAGAATCCAAGAAAGCTTTTGGAAGTTATCGCTTGTAACTGACATCCACAGACACAAAGAAGCAAGATCCATTTTGACCCAGTGGCGCCACCTTCAGGCAGATGTTGCTGAAATGCGATACCGATTGGCGTCATGTCGCAAGGAATGCGTATGCCGAATTTCGGAAGAATCCAACAAAGCGTTAGGAAGTAATCATCCGACCAGACATGCACGGACATCCACAAACATGCACGGACACATAGAAGCAAGAACCATTTTAAAGTCCCCCGGCCGCGTTGCGGCGGGGGACAAAAGTATCTATTCACTTCTGTGTTAAAGATCAACAGCAAATGCCGTCGACGGAGGCCAACAGTTCGGCAATTACCGCGAAGTGCAGACTTTAGTATAGCGATTTGCGTACACTTCGCGCCACCCATAACATGGCTTGCGAATCGTGTGTCTCCATTATCGCGGAGCGATATCCGGTACTTTACCGGATTCTGTTCGGCCTTCTTCCGGCGGAGAACAGACTCGAGAAATCTGATACATTACAGGGTTTCATAAATACCTCGGAAACAGCTATTGCCTGGGCTTACAAAATATATAGGTATGAATAACTTTCGTATCATCCAAGAGGTGGGGTAGATCTGTAATTTTGAACAAGTAGGACATCACATGACTCGAAAATGGCGGGTTGCGTTGGGGTTACGTCGGTAGACTTTAGCTGATTGGCTGACGAAGTCACGTGGTATTGATTTCTGGGAATTTCCTCTTGCAGTTGCCGAAAGTGGGATGGAAATGGGTACACACGATTCCAGGGTCAGTCTTACCGCGTATAGATGACCCAGATGGTTACAGGTTGCAGTATAGCGGTGTATCGAAACATCACCGAAACTGTTGTTAACACTATCGGTATTGATATCGCACATTATCTAATCTGCACAGATATGAGTCTTCTTAGTTGAGGCCATTGTATGTTATCAATTATTTATCTTCTCTGTGCGATTTTTTATCACCGACGTCCAGGGTTCAACGTGTTCCAACTCCTCACAGTGAATGAGATTTTGTGTTTCCCATTTATCTCTGCTAAACTTTCTTCAAATTAGAATCGTCAAATGGTGTTTGAACATAAACAGGGGCTGTTTAAAGCGCGTAATAAAATATCCGAATGGATGCGTTTCGACTACTTTATCATATTTTGTGGCAAAAATGGGCCAACAGCTGACAAGAGTCATAGTGTTAAAATTTGAGGAATCAAAATTTTGGATACATCGTTAGAGATGCGGATTTTGAATGTGCACATGTGAGCAGTTTGGATAGCATCGGGAACGATCACCTCACAACACTATGGCGGTCATAGTGCAACTTCATATTTACAGGTAAAACGTGATCTCTGAACTGTACAATTTTTATGCTTGATACAGTAATTAATTTGTCTTATCCACACAATAATTATTTTCTATGGTATTTCACCACAGCTAAATATTTCTCATACATTTCTATAAACCCTTCTATTGATCTTGCTGGATGTAGCCTAATACTTTGTAATTTACTGAATAGGATATTAGGAAATCGCATCCCGGTCACCTAAGGCCCTCGCAGGCTGATGATTACTAATTACATATTCTAGAAGTAAAAAAAAAGAGGTAAAACACTGGATAATGTCAATGCCTTATTATATTAGGGTAAAAGGCATTTTCTGGCGTACACTACATAGTGTTTTATTTCTGATCTGTTTTAGAATACATGTATGTAATTAATAAATCGTCAGTCTGCGAGTCCCTTAGGACGGGATTGATATAAAAGGTTTCGATAGTTAAAATTATCAATACGCACAAGGCAATTATTAAAGCCAATTCGAAATATAGGAGACCAAATTGATTTTCGCATGCATTACATGCCTTTTGCCAGAACGACGAAAACTGGACCCCTCGTTTATGCGTGATTTATTTATTTCGTCCATAATTATCAAAAAGTCAATCTATTATACGGATGTAATAGTTGTTACCAAGCTGTATTCCCGGAGGCGCGTATTGCAGTTTTGGGTAGTTGCCATAATCTCTCGTCAATATTCCCAAGTATAAGATGCCAAAATTTGCAATATTGTAAGCATATTAACCCTACCAGGCCTGGGGGGAGTTCTAAGAAACTGTCTACCCTATCTCCGGACCGACCGACTTTGTAGTTTATCATATTGGAGGTATTTTGACTCTACTTGCTCAACTCCCTGAGCAAAGGAAGATGGGTAAATTCAAAATGGCGGCCATGTGGGGGCACCTGAAAAGTGGAGAAAACTATTTTATTTCACATCAGATTATATTCCCAGTTGATGTGAGTAAGCATAGGAACGTAGTTCGGCAATGTGCAAACCGAGGCAGTTAAGGATGTCCGCTGGTGATTTTTGGCTTTGGCGGCCATTTTGCCTGTTTTCCCCTATAGGTTATCTCCCTTTCCTAGGTTAAGAGATAGAGATTGTCTTTGATTTGCACAGCAACATCCATCCAATCTGATAAATTTTGATAGACATTGTGATTATCCGCAAACATATAAGAAAAAGTTAAATACTACTTATATGAACTTTTCATGAATATGCTTCAAAACTAGGGCTGTTCCCTGTTTTTTTTCCTGAGTTATCAAATTGAGCATGGGTCAGTCCACTCAACGTTGCCCCCAGCTCAAAAATGCACACCAACCTATACTTTTTTCTTTGTTTTTCGTCATATTACACAATTATGTATGCAACAACACACATCATTCAAAAAGTTAAATTCTTTGATTTATCAGCAGCGGGCATCCTTAATAATAATAAGAAAACTTTATTTCATTTCGTAACCCCGCTCAGCTTGCAAAGCTAGTCTTCCGAGGAAACGAAAACAGTGTATATACAATAGTGTGCATGCAGGTGGAAAACAATAAATTTCAGTCATAATGTTTCGTAAGAGTGTTGAAGATAATAGGTTACATATAAAATTTTCCATCAAGTTAAAATCTAGATAATAGATGTTGGTAAAACTTTATTTTTTAATTGATAAGAGATGTTGAATATTTAATAGTATCTGGTAAGTTATTACATAAAATCGCACCCGATAATTCTTCTGGCAAATTCCGTTCTACAACTGGATACATACAGATCTGGACTAAAAGACGATCTTAAAACGCGCTGGTGAACAGCAGAAACTTTTTTACAACTATCTTGTAAATAACATGTTGCTGCGTTGTTCAGAGATTTGTAATCTTAATTAAGTCATGATAGGCAACCCTGAAGGAAAAGAGAGCCATTTCAGTCTTAAAAATAAATCTTTTGATGGGCATTCGAATGTTTTACCCAGTATATCATTCGTTTGGAATCTGATAAAACGTTCCAGCCGTATGTCCCCCATATTGTATACCAGTAATCAAAAATATGCTGTATGTAGCCATTATAAAACATGATCCTTACAAAAGTGGTAATTTTTTTAAATGCTCCCCAAAAGTACCATCTTGGAGACAGTGTAATTAACATGACTGTTCCAAATTAAATTGTTTCCACAATTACTATAGAAGCTTTTCTCCTTTTATATTTCGTATCATAGAATGATCAGAGCCAAATGTCAGTGCATCAGACTATAACCAACATCGTTTTTATTACCAAGCAATCAACATACGTTTAGTTACAGTTACAAACATTATAGGTTTTCCTTACCACAACCTGCTACCCCATATTCCTACGAAGTAGGCTCTCATTTGCAAATTGTCCGGTAATGAGTGAGTGAGTCAGTGAGTGAGTGAGTCAGTCAGTCCATCCGAATCCTTTGGTCGGCAAAATAAGTAGAACCGTGATTTTTGGCTTGAAGGTGAATTAGGAGACTGTTACCAGCAAGTTCTGAGCTGACCTACTTTTGATGAAAATAACTGGAGATTCTGACTTGGGCAGTGCTCATCTCAATATAGGCAGGATTTCAACTGGGAGATTTCCAAGGGTTCAGTTCGCGTCGGAGTCCTAATGCCTACCGTACTTCGTAGGTCCTTTGACGTTAGTCACACTGCCATGAAATCATCTTCACACTGTCAATAAAAGTGTGCATATCCTGAACACTGAAATGCACACTAGTTTGTAAAACCTTTCAAAGGTGTAGAAGTGTTCAAGTATGAAACGAGATTTACTTAAAATATCCCACTGAAGGGTTATCAAGCTCATCAACTAGATCGTCCTCAATAAACACAACGAAATATGTCGTCCACAATATCGCCCAGTGCTGAATATTGGAAAAGTTAGTGTTCATTCTGAAGTGTGTACTTTTGAACACTTTTACGCATAATTGCAAACTTTTACATGTTCATGCGGACGCTAATGTTCCAAAATGTTACAGAATATGTGTTCTCTAGTGTTCGGATATGAACGTAAGTGGTCAGTTTTTAACACGTCATGGTGTTCTGATTTAGACGGCAATATGAACGTTAGTGTTCAGTGCCGTCAAACCCCATATTTTGATTGTTGAGATTAGCGTTGTGGAATTTTTGGTAACTTTTTCTTTTCATTATTGTTCAAAATGGGCCAGATGATTAATTCCTCAAAATTATTTCAACTTATTCCAGCACCCGCTAAAATTAGTTCAAAAGTGTTACAAATTTTTGCTGACCGTGTAGACAGGTTTCAAATTCCTCAATTGTCTTTACAGATGAAGAGATGATGGAGTCATCTGCATAACTGTCAGTTTCTATAACTTTAAATTACAATGAAACGTCATTTATGAAAATTAAAGAACACAGGGCCCGATATAGACCCTTGTGGCACTCCATCTAAAATCGGAGAACTATCTGATATATGACATTTGATACATACTTTTTGCAGTCTCGATATGAAACATGGCAGTGTGACTAACGTCACATGCAGGACCTACGAAGTAGGGTTTGATATGATTTAAGTGTGTACTCGAGAGATGACTTGGGGGCCCTATGTGCTACCGTGAGAGAATTTATATAGCAGTCTCTAATTGACAGTGGGTACTATTAACTTTCCCAGATGTCACCGCTGGTGAGTCATTAGCATAGCAACTATTATCGCCCTCAGTTCCTATTACCCTGGACACTTATCAGCCCAGCACGAGGTCACCCATCCAAGTCTTGACCGGGCTCAAAGTCGCTTAACTTCGCGGATTTCACGAGAACCGATGTCTCCAACATGATATGCCGTACCAGGGAGCCTTCAAAAGTCACAGTGAAACATACAGTCAAGGATTTCCGATGGGCATGGCAGTGCACTCGCTGAGCCATCAATAAATAATAAAAAAAGTAATTATAAATCAAATTTTCATCAGAATAAAAAAAAATCAAGATTCTAATGTCAACGGTTCTCCTTATTTTGCCGACGAAAGGATTCGGATGGACTGACTGACTGACTCACTGACTCACTCATTACCGGACAATTTGCAAATGGTAGCCTACTTCGTAGGAATGAAAAGCTTAATGGTTGGGCATGAACACTTTTAAATATCCAATTTCTTTAAAAGCATGTCATGGTCAACTAAATCGAAGACTTTCCTAAAATCAACAAAATCTGCATCGGTTACGAAACGATCATCAATCGTCTGATAAAACTTACCAGTTTGTTAAGAAACAAACAAGAATAAAAGGCTTCAAAACCGGACTGGTTTTCATATTAGAACTTGTTCAGCATTAGAAAATCATAAAAACGTTTGTCAACATGCGCTTGCTCCTCTAAATTTTAGATAACACAGGTAAAATAAATATAGCCATTTTATTCCTACCACTTGCTATAGAACCACTTTTTCCTATGAAGTAGGCTCTCATTTGTAAATTGTCCGGTAATGAGTGAGTGAGTGAGGGAGTCCACCCGAATCCTTTCGTCGGCAAAATAACGAGAACCGTTGACTTTAGAACCTTGATTTTTGGCATGAACGTGCATTAGAGGACTGCTACCAGTAAATTTGAGCTAACCTACTTTTGATGAAAATTTGACCTACTTACGTGACCTATAACATTACGCTTGGACCCCCAAGTCATCTTCCTCACCCTACTTCGTAGGTCCTGTGACGTTAGTCACACTACTCATGTGAACAAAGGAAGAATTTTGACTATTTTTCAAATTTGCGGGAAGTTGCACGTACGTATTCAATTAATAAACATACATGTATTCGTGTCATGGGGCAAATTCGTTAGCTTCTATTTTAACAAATTGTAGATGAAAGTCATCTAATACAACATATTTCTGTTCGTTTATGATTTTGAGTGCACATTCTCGCAAAATTTCTGAATAAATTTGGACGCAATTATAGAAACATGGCAGTGTGACTAACGTCACAGGACCTACGAAGTAGGGTAGGCATTAGGACTCCGACACGCACTGAACTCTTGGAAATCCCCCAGCCCCAAGTTGAAATCCTGCCTATATTAAGATGGGCACGGCCCAAGTCAGAATCACCAGTGATTTTCATCAAAAAATCACCAGAAATTTCCATCAAAAGTAGGTCAGCTCAGAACTTGCTGGTAACAGTTCCCTAATGCACCTTCATGCAAAAAGTCAAGGTTCTAATGTCAACGGTTCTCCTAATTTTGCCGACGAAAGGATTCGGATGGACTCACTCACTCACTCACTCACTCACTCACTGACTATACCGGACAATTTGCAGATGGTAGCCTACTTCGTAGGAAAATATTCATTACAACCATTTGCTGTTGTCTCTTGGTCCGAAAATATAGGAAGAGGTTAGTTCTTTTAGGGATGATATCATTTACATACTACAGGAAAGATGTGACTCCGAAAATATATAAAAGAAAAGCATTTTTAGATCAATATTTCCACATATATTTACTCATGTCATCGTCCGGGATGGTAGTTTTCAACAGGTTCCATGTGTATATATAAGTTTTACAGAACAATTCAAAGATAGTCAACCAGTCAGACATACAGTGAGTGAATGTTTGAACCAATGAAATCGGCCAGAAATGAAATTAACCAGAAAGGTTTTTCATTTTAAATTTTCGGAGTAATGAAATATATTTCTATCTCTTTTTCTTCGCCATCATTTAGAGTTGATTAAACATATTTTTATTAGATGATTTTATTTTTGATTTTGAAGTCTTTTATGGATCTTGAACCTTTAATTTTAGTACAATGTTTATAGGAACCCGCGGTTTAAGGATGTCCGCTGGTGGTTTTTGGCTTTGGCAGCCAATTTGCCTGTTTTTCCTATTGGGTTATCTCACTTTCCTAGGTTAAGAGATCGGGATTTCCTTTAAAAGCCTTCTACCCGAGAATTTTGCACACCAACATCCATCCAATTTGATAAATTTTGATAGACAATGTGATAATCTGCAAACAGTTAGAATATAAGAAAAAGTTAAATACGAATTTTTCATGAATAAGCTTCAAAACTAGGGCTATTCCAATTGATATCTGGGTTATCAAATTGAGCATGGGTCAGTACACTTGAATTGCCTACAGCTAAAATATGCACACCAACCTATATTTTTTTTCTTTGTTTTTTTTCTCATGTTACGCAATTATGAATGAAACAACACACATTATTCAAAAAGTTAATTACTTTGATTTACCACCAGCGGACATCCTTAATAAAATGATGAATTTATGTAACTTGACCTATTTTCTGTCCCACAGCTGTTTTCTGGTGAGTTTTACACTTCGGTGGGCATGCGCACAAACTCTCGATACTTCCGTTTGTCAGCCAATCACGGCACACCAAGGTAAAGTTGAATGGTTTCTCATGTTCTACAGTCTACGGTTCTGGGTGGATCTTTACTTCACAATAGTTGACCGAGCTGTCCTGTATCATCACGTTGAACTACCAGGAACAGATCTTAACAATTTTGTATTTTCGGTCAGTCCTCACCAGTTAAATCTTGTGTAGTTCCGAGCGAAATATTTTCGCTGATTTACCTTTGAACGAAGTAATTTCCTGCACGGAGCACAGATTTGGACAATTACAAATTTTTTCCATAATATATCAGTAACTTCTTATATAAATACACACCGACAGTTATTTTCAGTTTCAGCCAATCGTGGAGCTCCAGTCACTAGTTTGGGAAGATGACATTCGTTTATGCTAACTTAAATAGCTGCCTGTATAATATAAAACAGGTTGTGTTAAGCCCAACTCACATTACGAACATTTTGTTGTATTAGAACAAAAACACTGTTCAGAACATGTTTTGTCTGCAGTGTGAGGTGCCCAGAAACAGAAAACATCTGTTCGGAACAAATGTTCGTGAGATCAAACATGTTTGATATTGCGAACATGTTTTGCCCTGAAACAAGTATTTGTCTTCAGTGTGTGGTGATCGCGAACATGTGTCCGACAATTTACCAACAGTTATCCAATCAACTGGCAGCTGTCGGTCATGTGACGAAGCCGCTTTCACATGACACAACAAAATGGCCTCGCTGCTTGATCGCGGCGACTGGCGGTCAGGAGAAAATGTTCGCTGTGTGGGGTTACCATGAACAAAAACACGAACAAACTGTTCTGTTCTAATACAACAACATGTTCGAGTGTGAGTTGGGCTTTATAGTATACAGTTTGAAAAACATCTTGAAATTTCACAGGTCTGCTAAACATTTCAAATCTCCGTCTTAGAGGTATGGTCTCGCTGCACTCGGTTGTTCGGTTTCGGTGCTCTGTGCTCAAGTCAGTTTTTTCTGAAAGACAGTTTTAAATATGGTCAATTGATGACCACTTTTTCCGAATTTACAAAATTTGTATTTTTGGTGTTTCTTCGTAATAGGCCTACTGAGGAATATGGTTCCTGCGGGATTGTGAATCGTCCTAAGTCAGACCGTTTGTCCATGCGATATACATAAGCTTGGTTTGATAGTCTATCGCGCGTCATGGATTTTTTTAACTTCATGAACAATCTTGTGTTAAATACAACGCGAACTTGTGTCAAAAACTACACAGGACGGGTGTTAACGTTGTTAAACAGGACACCGACTTGTGTCAAAAACAACACAACTGTTGTTTGTAGTGAAAAATGAGAAAATAATTGATCATTCAACGATCACACATAATACAACAGTCTGCTACAAAGTGGTGTCCCGTTTACTCCCGCACAAAATCCTTTTGCTGTTACATTTGTGAAGCCGAAATTTATTTCCTTAATTCTTCACGCAAATTTTGTTTCATACAGAAATTCCTTGTTAAAAGCTCACTGTCACTGTAAAACAGAGTCGACTGGCGGTTTGAAATTCCTTCTGGTTGAAATCATATTTGAGATATATTGGAACATCCTTACTCAAACCCGAAGAGAAAATCAATATCCCAAACTCAAACGTCTGTAGATGCCGTTGGACCCCATGTACATGTACTTCGAAATCTTCATGGTGTTCATATGAACACCCACAATCAAAGCGTGACTGGGAGACATCAATCTCTATATAACGAGGCTTGTGTTACGTCAATTATATGATTAGGAGTATTTTATCATCTTAAATTTGAATATTCGTTTCTGTATGAAACACAGTTTCGTGCGTTCATCAAAGAAAATATGTATTGGCTCCACGAACGTTACAGAAAAAAGACGAATCTGTATAAGCGCCACACCAACTTAATTCCCGAGATAAAAATCCTTGTGATAAAAATCAAAAAGGGTACTTATCACTAGAGTTCAAACATGAGCAAAGGGAAAACATCTTTTTTATAGACTGGCTACGTAGAGTAAAGCACAATGCATTTTATACCGGTGAATGTCGCGTGCGGTATTCAGCAACGCTTGAATTCAAAAAGAAGTTTAATTTTTAATTTATTTTCTTTTTCTCTTCAGCTACGCTCGGTCCTAAGAAGCCAACACTTCCTGAAACCTACACTGCCCGTATTGAATGCAATATACTGGATAAACAAAAGACCTCTGACGTCATAGAATACTTCGACTATCCCAATAACAGGGGCGCTGTGGTGCAAACGAATTTGGGGGAGAGAGGCGAATTCCTCTACGACTACAAAACCAATGAGTTTTTCGCCATCTATCCAGCTGAAAGTGAGTGAAAGTCTATCTTTTCTTATTCCGGGTTTGCGCTCTAGTCCAAGTTAATCCTTAGACAATACTACATGTATCTTGCCACAGTTGTAGCGACAGGTGCATTGACGCGTGGGTCATGAGCTCTGGTTTGTTCTGATGGTCTCCCCCCTATCTCTTTCAACTATCGATAACTGGTGTAAATATGATGAATGCGGACAAAATTATCCTATTGTTCCAAGAAAGGACCATTACCCTTACTTACATTTATGATAATTTTGGAAACTTCAGGTCGAAATTAATCCAGTTATCATCGATTAAAATATATGCTATGTTAAAGAGATAGCAAAGTTGCCCGATTAACGAACCGAAACTCATGCGATCATCCACGCGTCAGTGTACCACCCGCTGCTATCGGGGGGCTGATGGTATTGTCTAAGGATTTACCCTACCAGGCCTGGGAGCATGCATGACGGCCCCATACCAAACGGTCTCCCCTATCTCCGGAACGACAAAAAATGAAAGTTATCCGTCCGCGAATTTATAGTTTATCATATTGGGGTCATTTTAAGCCTATTTGCATAACTCCCGAGTAGAGGATCGTGGGTAAATTCAAGAAGGCGGCCATGTTGGGTACCAGGAAAGGGATATTTGCGTCATTTTTCTTCAAAATTCCTATTTTTCTTCGAGGAAAATTGGGCAAAATCTATTTTATTTCACATCAGACTACTATTTACTATTTACTAAGAAAACACATACATAAAAATTTTTCGTACAGACAAAATATGTAAGATTTATATTGTTAACGCGCAGTCACATATGAGATTGGTCTTTCCTCAATTTTAGGATTTTTCGTATACATTTTAACATGTTTTGTTTAATATATCTAAAATATGACTAATTAAATCAAAACGAATGTTACGTTTTCAAGGTCACCATATCTGCCGCGATATTTTAGATATATTAAACAGTCCATGCTAAAATGTTTACGAAAAAGCTTTCATGTAAAACAGACGAAAGCCCAATTTCAAACAGCAGTCGATTTTGTTTTTCGTCATTTTTGACCTTGAGCGTCAATAGTATAAAAGTATATTTTGTCTGTACGAAACACATTTTTTGTACAGAATTAAGAAATATTATTTGGGGGTTTTCGAACGTAACACCCAAGGAAAGCATATTGGACCAGTTTCTGTCAGTTTCGTACTTGTCAAGATCTTCTATGCTCAATAAATGTGGAAGTACACATTTAGCCATCGCATGTGAATATTTCTAACTATAGCTTAGCTTTCGCAGAGTATTATAATATTTCTTCTCTCTTTTTCAACAGATTTCTGCAGCGTGGACACCCTTACACAGGATGTAAACAACTTCTTATTCGGGTATAAAACGGTGAACCATACCACTCGGATCTTCTCGGCCAACGGCGCTCTCAGATTTGGCGGCGACACTAACGAACAGTACATCGGCAAATTCTCGATTCGCGGAATGCAGGTGGATGCCTGGGAATCGTGCAACTACTGGGCTGATCTACAGGCCACCAGCAAGGTCACGTGGTATTTCACAGGTAAGCGCAACCTTCCAATCAATCTACCTCCAGAGCCCAATGACTGCGAAATTAATCTCTGGCCCAGTGGAGTTTTCGTGGGACCAGAACCTGATAATTTTTATTTTTTTTTATTTTAAGACCAGTATGCATAACTGACTTCATATTATTTTGATAAAATTTAATAGGCTACTGGTAGCGACTTAGTGAGTAATTTCTACTGCGTTCGGCCGCGAATTTACAAAAATTGGAAAACTTTCGCGGTCGTAGGACCCGGATGAATGCCTTACCGTTACATTTAAACGATTATTCAACCCACATATACTTTTGATGTAGTCTGATAATATTTTGGTCGTGAGACCGAAGCAAACTGAAGCAAACTTATTTAGCAAGTAAATCTGATTGGATCGCTCGAATATCAAATGCACTATTTTGTAGTCCGCTCACTACTTCATCGCCATGCGCTCCCCACGGGTGGCTTTATATGCATTTCTGTATGAGAGCTACGTTCCGCCTTAGACGGAAATTGCCGAACGTGACAGATTGCCTTCCACTTGGACTTCACGGATGGAATTTAACGGAGCGGACCGAGTGTAAGCTTAGGGAAACCTAGCGGAAGTTTCCCACAAATCGGCCGATCTACTCTGTAAAAACATTTGTGTACAAAATTGCACATCTACAAAAAATGTGTATCAGAGGTACACAATTTGTCTACTTTTTCTACACAAATTGTGTATCACAGCTACATAGTGATTGTAGATGTTCAATTTTGTTACAGTGGTGTGTACCTCTGGTACACAGTCTGTGTACTTTTAGTACACAATTTCACGCAAACAGTCATCTCGATCTCAGAGTTGCGTCTAATTAACTCAACAACCTATTGTCATGGAACATTCTTTCTGAAAACTGAAAGGTCTCGCATTCTTCCGTAATCGCCCCCGCATTCTTTATATTCAAATTCAAATTCTGTATGACACAGTTCCAGGGACGTCACCACAGCGCGCGCAATGATTATAGAATCTATGTTCTTCGACGGATGCATTCTGCTGAAAATCCCTGATAAATTGCGAAAGAGCAACTTTCGAGAACATGCATTAATCAAATACGGCAGCAAAAGGAGATGACATTATTTGACCTTCTTGTGTTTTTATTATTTTTATTTCATACACATGTGGAATTGGAGTTAACCGTTATACGAAATAGGCCTTTCGATTATTGATGTGGAAATCCTTTTATGGACGACGGCTGACTATTGTATGTCGAATCAGACGGCGAAATAGGCCTTTCGATTATTGATGTGGAAATCCTTTTATGGACGACGGCTGACTATTGTATGTCGAATCAGACGCTTGCTATATGAAAGGAAATAGGTTGCTATATGAAATATAACGAAATATAACGAAATATAATATGAAATATATTAATTCATGATAATATGAAATATAACGCTTGCTATATGAAAGGATTTCTTTCACTAGATCGGCAATATGATGCAATAGCGGCGGAAGCATATGATCGCACATCTGCCGAAATTCTGACTGCAAAGAATACTCAAAGAAATCTCAAGGAGCAAGAGTAGCAAGCGTCACATCCGACATTCAATATTCAGCCGTCGTCAATAAATAATATCCGTGTCAGATAAGCGAAGACCTATTTCGTATGACAGTTAGCACCAATTCCAAATGTGTATGAAATAAATATAACAACACAATATGCTTTGCAACGAGAGAGAAGCGGTCAACAGTTTTCAATGATGCCTGCTATGGTGCTCCTGAGAAGACATCTTGAATAAGCTGACTACACGGTCTTCAATGCCGTTCGTTGGGAATGAGATGCATTGATCAATGGGGGACCTGTGATTATAAACATGATGAACACCCATGTCATTTTCACACAGCGGACTCGGACATATGCCATTTTTATTTTCGAAGCGATACTCATATATACATTACCAGATACTTGTACGTTACCAGATACTTGTACGTCTGCGAAAAGACAGTTCAAGTATATGAACGTTGGCGTACTGCTAGGAACTGCGGGCTAATTATTCCTGAAATAACTCGTTCTTGGGAATACCAAACAGCAAATTAGAATTCCCTAACCCTCACCGTTGCAGAGTAATGGTCCTTTGAAGATTTTATTATTTCTTTCACAAAATTCAATAAGGCGGCTAAACCATTGATAAGGTCTACGCAGCTAAATTAGGTATTGCTAATTATTCACAGTTTATCTTTAGTTTGAAAGATTCCATTAAATTTTGGGGCTTGAGATTGGACGGGATCGTTTAGTTAGGTGGTTACAGTCTATTTGTCACTATTGGCTGATTTGCTGCTCGATTCTAACTTTATGTTCAGACATTACGTCTAAATACTTCAATGTGCTGAATGCTTTCACTCACTTAATCCGTTATTAGGTTGTAAAGTTAATCGATCGCTTTGAAAGGATATGTGACGCTAACATACGAAAAACTCCTTTGTGTGTGATGGTAATCGAGCCGATTTCTTTTTCCGCTCCAAAACCTGCCATATAAGATTTTTCTTAAAGTTTACATAATGAAATATCCCCTTCGAAAAAACAGAGATGTTCAGTTGCACAAAAATGGAGATATGGTTGATCAAAATGTGCTCCCGGGCTTATTTTAGTATTTTGGGGCATTTTCATGAAGGGTTTTCTGCTGTACCAAAAATATGACACCTCAAACCAAAACCATTCGTGGTTCTTTCCAATAAACAAACTTCCTAATATATTGTGTGACAAAATTATTTTGGTTTGAAGTGTCATATTTTTGCTATAAGAGAAAATCCTTACTGTAAATGCCTCAAAAATACCAAATCAGGCCGAGGAACACATTTTGATCAATCGTATCTCCATTTTTATCCAATGGAGCATCGTAATTTTTTCGAGGCTGATATTTCAGTATGTAAACTTCTAGGAAAATCTGATTTGGCAGATTTTGGATTGAAAAAAAATTCAGCTTGATTACCATCACACACAAGGGAGTTATTCCTGTATTGTCGTCACATATCCAAACATAGCTAGGTGGCTGATGATGTCTAGGCATGAAAACAGTGTTCAGTATCCGGTTGATTGAACGGTTTGGTATTCATATAGGATGAAATAGTTTTCATAAACAACTGTTTTTCTCTCAACCTTTGAAACGATTGCTGTGTAACTTGGCTGTGTCGGCATACATGGCCGACGATCGCTGGTCATTCGAAGGTGATAATTGTGTAACGTTGCAGCGCAAAACAAAATGGCTACCACGGACCAATCAAATTACTCATCAATACATTCCATGTGTTATTTGAGGGATTAACGCAGCGAAAACTGGCACGTATAGGTTATCTGGTGTGACAATCTTGATTATCGCATTTATAAACGTTTCCCGCGATTCAATCAGCAGACAAGACGACATATATAACATGAATACCATAATACTAATTTCGACAGTGAAACCTACTAAAATTGGTGTATTATTTTCTTTTTCCATCAAATCACCGCTGGATCGACGAATTAGAAATATGACGTGCTAGAACTAATTGATCAATACATTTTGTCACCAAAGGAAGCCAGTTGGACAACAGCCCGAGCGCCCATCTTGGACTTGTGTAAACAATTTTTTGTTAATTTAAAAAAAAATCCTGTCCGATACCGTCGATTCGATCGATGCCAAACCCAGCTAGCACACATGGGTGTCCATGGAAATTTGATTCGTAAACCAATATGGCCACCATCGACCAACCAATATTGTCGGATTTGAGATTTTTGGGAAAGACATTACTCTCTTAAGAAGAAAATGCCGGTATATTAGATGAGACTTTTCGAGACAAATGTAAAGTGAGTCGATCGCACTGGAATTTTATAGGTAGATAATGTGTAGGCATGAAAACAAATGTTCAGTTTTCCGACTGGTTGAACGGTTTGGTATTCATACAGTATGCCAGCTTTATCACAAAAACAAATGCTGCTCGAACCTTGAACCAATTGCTGTGTAACTCGTCATACATGAGCGATCACAGTGGGTCATACACGATGCGTGATAATTATAAAACTGTGTTGCGTAAAACAAAATGGCCACCACGGACAAATAAATTAGTTATATTCCGCATGTTATATATAACGGATTAACACAGCGAAAACTGCAGCATGAGTTTTTTCAGTTTTTGGTTTTGGTTATCGCATTTATGAACATTTTCCACGATTCCGTCCCTAGCTAGCAAGATGGCACATATAGCAATCTGCATGAATGCCATCCCCAATTTCGCCAGCGAAAACATCTTTTTCATAGATAATGTTGATAAAGGGAATATCACACATGTGGAGTAGTTGCATGGAATCCATGGCATTCATATCTATTTGGGGTTTTTTACTTTTGACTTTTGACGTTGTCCGGTGACTAGTAACTGCACGCTTAAAACTAAAGTGTTGAAACTTACTAGTAAAGTGTTGAAATAACACTTTAAGTGTGTCCACAGGGACAACACTTAAAGAGTAGTCCCTGTGGACACACTTAAAGGGTTATTTCAACACTTTACGAGTAAGTTCCAACACTTTAGTTTTAAGCGTGTGCGATGGTGTCCCGTTCGCATTCTTGGCAATTGCGTGGACCCGGTATTGTCTCTTGCGGCTATTTGTTTCATCTTATTTCCATAGTGACCAGATGACACTGCTGGCTATCCAATCAGGGCACAGGTAAACCAATCAATGGCACCGATTCTTATAGCTGTTAATATCATTGTCAGATGACCGACGAGGACACCTTGGTGTCGCCACGTCAATAGTTTCCAGGGGGTAGCACACGTGATCGAATACCTATCTCTAAGCTGCGATCTGATTGGTCAACATGCGCGACCTGAGATCGAGGCGATATACAAAGATGATGCCGAGCAGCTGCGCGAGGGTGAAGTTTTTCGTGTTACTCACAGTGTGTTCTTGGACGGAGCAAGAACTCCTGACATTCCTGAAGTCGCTGTGGTTGACTAATTATATCATTCATGTAAACAAGATCGGAGTATTTCCATTTTCTTCAAATTATTATATGCTGTCGTTTCAGACGCCACAGCGTGGCAGGGAGCAATAGGCGCGGATCAACTTCCGGTTAGGTGTGAGATTACCGGAAAAGCCGTGGATCAAGGCGCAGCTAGTATCCACGAATACCATCACATTTATGAATTCAGCCATTTTAGACCATATATCGATACCGTTGACAAGATTTTTGAGGTACGATTTCACTTATTAATTCTGTCCTATCAAACCTTTAACATTTGTTCAACTTTCTGAAACATCTATCGCCGAGAGTGTTCTTGTGTGAAGTGGCTATGTAATTGTTTGTTTCTTACATGACGCCAACGCTCACGACTTTTCCTCCGCTTTGCTAATCATCAATATTGGGTATTAGCGAGATAGGGGACCATTCGAAAGACCAGCTACAGATAGTTACGGAAATCTTCAAAATGACTACTTCAGGCAGATTAAAACCTGCTCTCATCTACAGTTCGCGACACTACGAGGATCGAAGAGAACTAATACGTTTGTTTTTTTGTTTTTTTTTTGATCGAGAATTACACCAAACGCGGGATGACTCTTTGATGCTTAACTTTGGAAAATGCTTATTATTATTTTCAGACACCTGTTGGGACCGTGTGTCCAGGAAGGAATTCGACTAAATCTCTTCCCGTTCCGCCGAGTTACTTTTCTTTCGATGCAGAAGTCATTGTACCCGATGCTAAAATGGTCTCTCGACAGTCGGTAAGTGACACGGTGGACAAGCACGTTTTCGAGCTCAGGATCACGTGAAAAATCTGGAGCCATGCTGCATTTAACCAAGTTTTTACGTGGTGTCTCATTTCCTTAAAATCATGCATTTGCCATATACCTGCACACGTCGCAAACCGCTTTGTCCACAATGGCTTTACTTTCTCAATGCTCCTAGCGAGAATTTCTTATTTACACCATTTACCTGTTTGTTTTAGACATAGTTAGAGATAGTTGGAAATTGTGGCGTTTTTCTACTTTGCAGTTTTTATGAGGATTTTACACATGGTCCTGGATTTTACACCGAAGAAAGAGGATGAAGTTTATTTCCATATATTAAGTGCGGAAAGTAGCGTTAAGCGGCGGTAAGAACAAAGAAATTTATGACCTGTGCAGATATATGACCAATACATCGGGTGGTAAGGACACGATACGCCATGTAAACACTTGGCCATGCTTCATTAAGACGATAGTAAACTGTCTGTTCCGTTTGTTCACAGCCAGTGAATGTGTGAGTCCGCCCTCGAGTGATGGTTGGTCATCTCATTAAAGTCATTTGAAACAATTGTATTCATCTCATATAAACGCAATCTCATTAAAACTCAGACTTAATAACCGCTCCTCTATCGGATATGTCGCTAATTCAGATCTGGGACAGTCTGTCTCTTGAATCTGTCGCGCATATCAGACTGGCGACCAATCACAGTCCAACTTCATCGGGCGAATAAGTGCCTATCCGAGCAAATAATAATCTTCGGTGATTGCTAACGGAGAGCAAGAACTTCGTTAGCCGCCTTGGTTGGATTTTTCTGCGCCTCGTTCACTACAGAAATAATCGGATAGGCACCTATTCGCCCGTTGAATTTGGACAGTGGTTGGTCGCCAATCTGACATGCGCGACAGATTTGTTATAGGGACTGCCCCAGATCTTAATCAGCGACATGTTCGATAGAGGAGCGGTTATTAAGTCTGAGTTTTAATCAAATTGATATAAATGGTGTTATTCAGACTCTACTTTCGGTGTCACACCCATTTGCCAAACATTGAATGAGAAACGTTGCAAATGTTTTCGCGCCAAAAACTAAACCAAAGTTTTCAAAGACGACATTATTCTATCAGAGACTATCAAAATACGAGAGTAGCGTGCAAGATCTATGGCGTTACGTTTCGTAACTTGTGTCTAATTCCGCTTAACCCAGGGCTAGGGGCCGTATGAACCCATGTACTTCAAGATCCTCATGGTACTCATATGAACAGTCACAATCAAAGCGTGACTGAGATACATCATTCTTTAGATGACGACTTTACAACGAATATTATGGATTAAGAATACTGATCAGCGATACGGATTTGATATTTTTGGAACATCATGATGTCTTGCCGGCATCATTGAAAACTGTTGACCGCTTCTCTCTTACAGGAAACAAGCTTATGTTTATGTATACTATGATTGTCTTTTCTGAATTTGGTGCTAATACTGTTATATGGAATATGGAATAGGTCTTTGGGTTATGGACGCGGATATTCTCTAATGGACGACGGCTGAATTATGAATGACGGACCAGACGCTTGTAATTGCCCCTATTTAATGTAATAAGTAACGTAGACACCACGTGACTTGTGATTTATTTTCTAGGACTGGTACGATTCGATAAGAAAACTCTTCCGCTTAGATTGGAAACCCATACCTGGTTTGGATCCGTCTCCGTACGGAGTCAGTATTCTCTCCGAAATCAGCGATTTTAATACAGGTAAATCAAAGAATCCGAGATAAATCATGAGAAATCGTGGGCAGATTTCATGAAGCTTCACTGGAATTCTCACTTGACCAAGTGTACTTGAGTAAAATCAAGATGTACTTGAGAAAAATCACTCGGCCACTCGACGAGATATCCTTCACCATAAGTATTCATGTGAGAGTTTAAGTCAAGGGTGGTTCAAGTGTACTTGACCGTTCAAGGGAGAAAATTGTAGAATAGGCTGATGTATTTTGTTTGACGGTAAACCGTTTATTTCTCGATTCACCCATAGTGCGTTTCACACCCTGTTGTGGACTTATATAAAGCATGGGGTTATATATAGAGACCCCATATTTCGACACATCACCCTAATACCACCGCCCCCCAAAAACTCTTGTGTTGCGGGCCTGTGGATATGAGTAAGCTATTTGACTATGTGACCGAGCGGCAAGCTATGAAACTTCAGATAAGAAACTCCAGCGAACACTTCTCGTTTCCCAGGTGTTACATACACAACGGACGTTTTACTTGGTAACTGCACGGCTCACCCGATTGACCCACAGAACGTAGCCGCGGTTGTTGTTGATTCTGAGACAGTACGGATGCGCACACCGGCAGAGTTCTTCGACTTCTCCATTAAAGGTTTCCAGTACGAAGACGTTGTGAGTATTCTATTTGATTAACTTGACTTCTAAGAAGATTCATTGGAAATTGATTGCTTCTCTGATGCGTACAGCATGTTAGCTGCGACTGAGTATTTCGCACACCTTGTTTTTTTAGTTACTGTACTGTAGAGAGTCAACCTGGAGTAACCCCTTTCAGATTGTTTTACAATACATCTTTGTGCTACCTTATGCCACAATAATCCAAGATTCCTTGTACCAAACTGCATGCAGTTGGTCATGATCACCCAGGCGTCAGGTAGAGGCGATTTGGAACAAGTGATGATGAGCGACGGAGTTTAACCCTACCTGGCCTGTAGTGGGGGGGGGGGGGAGGCGAAATGGCCCCCCTACCAAACTTTCTGGGCTATCTCCGGAACGACAAAAAAATGTAGAGCTGAAACTCCGTGACATTATAGTTTATCATATTTTGGGTCATTTTGAGCCTATTTGCATAACCCCCCGAGCAGAGGATCATGGGAAAATTTAAGATGGCGGCCACGTGGGATCCCAGAAAAGTGATGTTTCTGTCATATTTCTTCAAAATTTCTGCTTTCCGAGGTGAAAAGCGGGCAAAACCTATTTTATGTCACATCACATTAATATTTACTAATTTATCATGCAGTTTTTGCGGAGAAATTGCATAAATAAAAAATTCGGAAAATCGACCCAAAAATGCCGTTTTTGAAAATGACGTCATCGTGACGTCATAAAAGCGGCCATCTTGGATTTGTTTACATTTTCGGGTAGAGCTTGACCCAAAGGTATAGTGTGCTAAGTTTCAGCCCCCTAGCTGAAGGCGTAAGGAAAATAATTTTGGGGGGCCGTTTCGCCCCCCAGGCCTCAGGAGGTCCTAAAAAGCCCAGGCCAGATAGGGTTAAATGGGGAATGTGCAAAATGCTTATTCTGTATAATAAGTTTCCTTTGAAGTTTTTAATTGTGCATGAGTAGTTGACAGAGCGATTTTGCAGGTGTAACCATTTGTTTCTATTTACCATCCGGTTTTATTTCTTCCTCAACGGCAAGAAATTGTCAGTGTCAGGGTATTCCACTCTAAACAAGGATGGCCACAATGAGTTCGCCTAGTAGGCCTACAGGTTAGGGCGATCCCGCTCTCTAAAATGAGGTAAAAAAGGTCGTTTTTGCTTAATAACTTTTGATTCCTTCTTAACCAATGCATCAAAATTTCAGGCGCATTGATTTATCTATTGTTCCATGTCATAAAATTAATTTGCCATGTGAAGAACCAGCCAATGTTGTTTAATCAACGCAAATGATATATGGCCTATTATTATGCAAATTAGATAGATGACAATTTACTTTTTTACTATACCATTTAATGCGGATAGATATGTCTGTATGCGCCTCAAGAGAATTTTGCTGAATTCATTATGAGAACTGATTTATTGAGCGAAAACTACACTTTTTACCTCTATTTTAGAGAGCGGGACCTTTTGCTATCGAGGTGATACCTGATTCCTATGTGTTAAGCCTTAAATCCGGATCTGCTATATAGCCTATCGACATAATAAATAAGGACACTGGGCATGGGGAGATCTGATCAGGCTAAAATGATTTCATGTAATTCCATTGGTTTAAATCATTTGTCGTCAGCCAATGAAGTAGTAAATCTCCGCATTTCGGTTGTTACCGTCAAGAGGAAATCGAAAGAAAGCTCACAGAACGGAAGGTGTCAAGCAATTGAATAAAAATCGAATCAATAGTTATTACGGTAGATGTGGTCTTACATGTACTTTAGCCGATCCATTCTGATTAAAACTCAGACTTAATAACCGCTCCTCTATCTAACATGTCGCTAATTAAGATCTGGGACAGTCCCTATCTTAAATCTGTCGCGCATGTCAGACTGGCGACCAATCACAGTCTAACTTCAACACGCGAAGAGGTGCCTATATTCAGTGGCGGCCAAGTTCAGGGGCGAGATCGAAAATTATGGTGTGCCATGAATTTGACGTGCCCGCATTAAAGCAGGAGCAACTGCAGATGCTTTCTTGCATGCTACGTAAAAGACACTGTATAGCCGTTCTTCTTACCGGCTACGGGAAATGTTTATGTTGCCGAGTGTACGGACGAGGCACAGAAAAATCTAATCCAGGCGGTTGACGAAGTTCTAGCTCTCGACTCCAGTCCATGGGCGATCATCGAAGATTATTATTTACTCTCCGTTGCTCTCTTCAAGACCATGTGAAAAGATCAAGGGATATTTCTTGCACTGCTGGATATATAGGTACGGTTATTTTGTTTCATAAAATCAGTTCATAACTGCATCGCAACAACAACGTTAATATTAGGAGATAAGCTTACACGCTATACTACGAGGCGTCTCATTGGGCGACTATTTGACCCGGAAACTATTTGATTCGGAGTTCATCTTCCTACGAAGGAGGCTACCATTTGCAAATTGTCCGGTAATGAGTGAGTCAGTGAGTCAGTGAGTCAGTCCATCCGAATCCTTTCGTCGGCAAAATAAGGAGAACCGTTGATATTAGAACCTTGATTTTTTGCATGAAGGTGCATTACTGTTACCAACAAGTTCTGAGCTGACCTACTTTTGATGAAAATTTCTGGTGATTTTTTATGAAATCACTGGTGATTCTGACTTGGGGCGTGCCCATCTTAATATAGGCAGGATTTCAACTTGGGGCGGGGGGATTTCCAAGAGGTTAGTGAGTATCGGAGTCCTAATGCCTACCCTACTTCGTAGGTCCTGTGACGTTAGTCACACTGCCATGTGTTATAGGGACTGGCCCAGATCTTAATTAGCGACATGTCCGACAGAGGAGCGGTTATTAAGTCTGAGTTTTAATCAGATTGTAGCCAATCAGAAGCAATATTTTTTTGGCGCTTTTCTAATTTTAAGGAAATCATTCTGCGAACTGTTTGTTGCCCTACATTGACTATGGAAAAACAGGCAGAGGGAACAGAGCAGCCTCTTCCACCGGAAACGGATAGCTTATCACCGGATTTTGTTGCGACATGCGGACAGCGTGAACTTGACATAGCACGACACATATTGTTCAATAATGCGATTTTATTCTCCGTGTCATTTTCTTCCAGCACAGAGCACACGGTATAGATTGCGATGTCTTCATTGCCCACAGATCAGACTGGCCGACTGGATCTAATCTATCGACGACTTGGGAATGGTACTTCGCCACGGTAACCTTGGTTACACGATCCAATGAATAAATAAAGCAGAAGTTAACATATGAAAAATTCCTTTATGTGTTACTTTAGTGAAGCTACAATTAATTTACTAAATTCTGCACAAAATAGTTTTATATCGATAGAGCTCAGAGTGACGTAAAGCAGCGTCGACTGACGTTTGAAAATGGACCTTTGTCTGTTTTTTGGTTCTTTCACAGTTTAGGAAGGAGTGAGTGAGTGAGTGAATATAATTTAACTTCGATTTCATATATTTCAGTCATATCACGACGTTGGGTCCTATTCATTTTCATATCCGGGAACCACACGGATGGGGTCCTATTCCCTTTCACACCCGGGAACCCCACGGGTGCCTCAGTTAGTCTCCTCTTACGACAAGCTGTCCGAGGAGCTGAGAAATAATCTTACTATGACCTGCGGTGTGCACAACGACATCCCAGGTCAACCCGCGGAAGCCCCACGGGGCCTTTAGGAAGGATTTTTGAATATATCTAAAATATGAGACATTGAACAAAATGTTTCCGAAGTCATCATATCTGCCGTGATATTATATCGAACTATTATTTGGTTCATGGTGTTATATTTTAGGTATATAAAAAAAATCCGTGATATAATATATACGAAACAGACGAGAGCCCAATTTAAAAGGTCCTTTGACGCTGTTTTACGTCAATTTTAACTGTAGTTTACCGTATAAGCTAAAGAGGTAGTAAGTCACTTTTTCGTGACCAGGACCTATTCATGAACGCATTATGATATTTGCTAGCATTGCTGATAAAACAGTTCAATTAAGTGCCCATCCATCGCTGAATGATTAAATGATTTTCGCCCCCATATTCCAAATACATGATTCATATAACAGCATTGGCATCGAGTTATAAAAAAAACATAGTATGCAGACACATAGGCTAGTTTCCTGCAAGAGAGCAGCGGTCAACAGTTTTCAATGATAGCGGCAAGATATCATGATGTTCCTAAAATATCAAATCTGTATCGCTGATCGTTGTTATCTAGAGGATGACGTATCTCGGCCACGCTTTGATTGTGGGCGTTCATGTGAACATCATGAGGATCTGGAAGTACATGGATTCATCCGACTCCTAGCCCCGGGTTAAACGGAAGTAGATACAAGTTAAGAAACGTAACGGCATAGATCTTGAACGCTACGTATTTCGCTATCAGCATGTATCTCCAAATACGAGAAGCTTTGGGTGGAGCCGCTTGGTGGTAAGGTCAACTAAGGAGAGTGTGGGTATAGGCGGTACCGATACTCTGATTGGGTGTACCTTAGAGGCTGATAATCTATAGGCCTACAGTACTTTTCAGATATTCTTGGTCTCCGATATCGTACTGAAAACTGGTTGAGTATAAACAGTTGTGTGCGATGGTTAAATTTTCGCCCAAGCATATACGTAGCCTATGAACCCATGTACTTCAAGATCGTTATGGTGCTCATATGAACAGTCGCACTCAAAGCGTGACTGAGATACATCATTCTCTAGATAATGACTTTACAAAGTATATCATATGGATTAAGAATAATGATCAGCGATACGGATTTGATATTTTTGGAACATCAGGATGTCCTGCCGGCATCATCGAAAACTATTGACCGCTTCTCTCATGCAGGAAACTAGCCTATGTTTATGTACATGTATACTATTATTGCCTTTTTGTCCCCCGCCGCAATGCGGCCGGGGACTTTAAAATGGTTCTTGCTTCTATGTGTCCGTGCATGCACGGACATGTCCGTGCAAATACTTCGTAAGCAATAACTTCTAAATGCTTTGTCGGATTCCTCCGAAATTTGGCATCTGCATTCTTTGCGACAAGACGTCTCTTGGTATTACGTTTCAGCAAGATCCGCCTGTAGGTGGCGCCACTGGGGTCTTGTTTCTATGTGTCCGTGCAAATACTTCGTAAGCAATAACTTCTAAATGCTTTGTCGGATTCCTCCGAAATTTGGCATCTGCATTCTTTGCGACAAGACGTCTGTTGGTATTACGTTTCAGCAAGATCCGCCTGTAGGTGGCGCCACTGGGTCTTGTTCCAATCTTTA
Organism: Hanleya hanleyi; assembly: GCA_036873755.1. NCBI lineage: Eukaryota > Metazoa > Mollusca > Polyplacophora > Lepidopleurida > Hanleyidae > Hanleya > Hanleya hanleyi. Next base: position 62,065 of record JAVTVY010020806.1, read on the forward strand.
GTGGATGTTCGTGCAACTGCTTCATAAGTGATAACTCCTAACTGCTTTGTCGGATTCCTCCGAAATTTGGCATCTGCATTCTTTGCGACAAGACGTCTGTTGGTATTACGTTTCAGCAAGATCCACCTGTAGGTGGCGCCACTGGGTCTTGTTCCAATATTTAGTGCATGTCCGTGCAAATACTGCGTAAGCGATAACTCCTAAATGCTTTGTCGGATTCCTCCGAAATTTGGCATCTGCATTCTTTGCGACAAGACGTCGCTGGTATTACGTTTCAGCAAGATCCGCCTGTAGGTGGCGCCACTGGGACTTGTTCCAATCTTTAATGCATGTCCGTTCATGTTTGTTCAAATCCTTCGCGAGCGATAACTTTCGAACAATTTGTCGGATTTCTTCGAAATTTGGTAAATGCATTCCCTGCGACAACACACCGTTGGTGATGCGTTTCAGCAAAATCCACCCGGCGGTGGCGCCACTAGAGTTCATTCCATTATTCCATGCTGCAAGTGATAACTTAGAAACACTTGGTCGAATTTCTTTGAAATATCCTACATATGTACCTTTCTGGGTAACATGAGAAACGTTGCGGCTCATCGGATTCTTCTCAAATTTGGCATGCATTTACCATGCCAGGAGCTGTTGCTTGGGATTGCCTTTCGCTCACTTGCACTCACAGGTGGCGCCACCTGGTGGCAACATCACAAATTCGTTTCCGGGTAATAACTTGAGAACTGACCATCGGATTCTTCTCAAATTTTGTATGAATGTACCGTGACATAAGATGTCGCTTGATAATGCATTTCACTGACTTGCGCCTAGAGGTGGCGTCACCTGGTGTCAAAATCTAAATCTGGTTTCTGGGCAATAACTTGAGGACCCTCATCGGATTCTTCTCAAATTTGGTATGCAGATGTGACCCGCCCCAAATAACATGAACACCGGTGGGCATCTAGTACCGGCAATAACTTGAGGACCCCTCTTCAGAGTCTCAAAGTTCATATGCCGATAGGGATTGTGTTTTGCCTGCTTGCACCTACAGGTGGTGACTCCTTGTGGCAAAGTCTAAATTTGGTTTCTGGGCAATAGGTTGAGGATGCCTTCATATTCTTGTCAAATTTAGTTTGCAGATAATATGCCATGAGTTGTCTCTTGGGGTTGCATTTCAGTTACATAATTTTCATGCTACATGGTAAAGAAAATATATTACAGTAGCAATCAACATTCAGTCAGCCATTCGGAGTTGATCTCAAAACCTGGGAAGGTGGAAAGACCCCTCTGCTTCTTACGCCTGTGAAGTAGCTGTCATCCTCATGAATATCTTCTGAAACCGACAGCGCTTATAAATATTGCTGCCATTCTGGCGGGGGACCTAGCATCCTCTGGCTGCTTGTTGAATTTGGTGCTAATGCTGTTTTATAGAATATACACATGTAGAATAGGTCTTTGGATTATGGACGCGGATATTCTTAAATGGACGACGGCTGAATTATGAATGACGAACCAGACTCTTGTAATTGAAATTGTTCCACTCTACTTACAGAAAGATTGGATTGAGAGTTCCGGAAATCTGTATGAGGCGGGTGAGCCCAAACGTCTGGATGTTCGAATAGATGACGTAAGTACAAAAATATCCACGAAATAATCCGATGTTTTCGTGCGTATACGCAAACATCTCACTTCATTCAGTTAACATGAGTAGTGTGACTAACGTCCCAGACCTACGAAGTAGGGTGGGGAAGATGATTTGGGGGTCCAAGCCTAATGTAAAAGGTCACCTAAGTAGGTCAAATTTTCATCAAAAGTACGTCAGCTCAGAACTTGCTGGTAACAGTCCCCTAATGCACGTTCACGCCAAAAATCAAGGTTCTAAATGTCAACGGTTCTCCTTATTTTGCCGACGAAAGGATTCGGATGGACTGACTCACTCACTCACTCACTCACTCATTACCGGACAATTTGCAAATGAGAGCCTACTTCGTAGGAAAATTTGCAAATGAGAGCCTACTTCGTAGGAATAATAACGTTTTTAAATTAATTTCAGCAAAAGTCCTGGAAAAGCGTGTACTGCTAAAGTACAGAAAGTAATTCTTCGCTGGGGTTTATTTAACCGGGCTTCAGTTAAACTGGTTTCCAACCATTCTTTGCAATACGGAGACCGGTGGCGTCTACCATTGTGCTGTCTAAATCCAGATATGATTCGCCGCTTTCCGGCGGTTGTCGTTTGAATCCCGCTCTAGGTAAACGCTTTGATCCACTAGGCAGTGCCATGTTCTGCTTCACAAAATTGGTTGTGAATGGTCTTGTTACCAGAGTGAAGAAAAACAATTGCCGTAAATTCAAACTTCAGCGGTTACCCGTCTTCTGGTTGGACAGCAGGGACAGTAGCAAACTGCCCACCGTGATTACAATCACCGCACGTTTTCATTGCGGTTGACCTTGATAATAAGCACATGTGTTTGTTTATATATGACCCGATTACTCCCATGAAGTTTCCGTGTCCACGCAGTAGTTCCAACGTTCCAGGATCGCAGGCCAGTCTGTTGTCTTTGTTAAGAGTATCATGAATTAAATTTACAGCTATTACACTCAAATAGACGTACTTCCAACCCAAAACAAGAACAAAGATAACGAATTTGGGAGTTTTACAGAGTCTTGACGTCATTTCGAGTAAAGAGGCTGTCCTGGCGAGGAGAGGACAGAATCGTCCGCCTCCACACATTAGAAAGCGGTTGTGCGCATGCGTCTGCCTATCATCGCAATGAGCAGGATTTTTTTTGAAATTTCATTGGATCATGGGGTTTTGTCCATCTACAACAACGCAGATTGGCAGATTTGAATCTTTGAATTAATTTGACAAATGTCATTGGCTTGACATCCGACCAATCTCATCGTCTCTAAACAAGTTGAATGATCGAGATATACGACTGCACTTTATCCAATGTAGTGATTTCATATATTTACCCGATATGCGTTTTCATCGTTTCTATAGGAACCATATGCAACATATAACCTGTATAATTATAACGAAGGAGAACCAGTGGTATGGGATTACGACATCAGTGCCTGTTTCGTTGACACCCGTAAGAGACACTTCCAGTTCGAGTTGCCTGGTATGAGAACCCTTTTTACCAGCTTTGTGAAACGTTTGTTTTGAATGTAAACAAATTAATGAAGGCATACTTTTCGAGGTTCCATTTGGGCCCACCCTTCTATGTAAGAGATCATTTGATATATTATCTTATCACATAACCCGAACCAGTACGTTTAACATAAATGTTTTTAGAAAACCAACTTTAACATGTTAGCTGACATGCGTAGAAATGTGTGTAAAATTTAAAAAACCTGTTCAAACCAACTTCGAATATGCGTTTCGAAAATGTTAAAATATTCTATACAGTGATTAAAGTGCACTAACATAAACAATTTCAGTTTTGAGCCTGCCGTACGCATTGCCTCATTTGATAAGACAAACGGACATGTACGCATTACCTCATTCGATAGGACACACGGACATGCACGCATTACCTCATTCGATAGGACACACGGACATGTAGGCATTACTTCATTTGATAGAACACACGGACATGTACGCATTACCTCATTCGATAGGACACACGGACATGTAGGCATTACCTCATTCGATAGGACACACGGACATGTACGCATTACCTCATTTGATAGGACACACGGACATGTAGGCATTACCTCATTTGATAGGACACACGGACATGTAGGCATTACCTCAGCTAATAGGACACGCGGACATGTAGGCATTACCTCATTTGATAGGACACACGGACATGTAGGCATTACCTCAGCTAATAGGACACGCGAACATGTACGCATTACCTCATTTGATAGGACACACGGACATGTAGGCATTACATCATTTGATAGAACACACGGACATTTACGCATTACCTTATTTGATAGGACGCACGGACATGTAGGCATTACCTCATTTGATAGGACGCACGGACATGTAGGCATTACCTCATTTGATAGAACACACGGACATGTACGCATTACCTCATTTGATAGGACACACGGACATGTAGGCATTACCTCAGCTAATAGGACACGCGGACATGTAGGCATTACCTCATTTGATAGGACACACGGACATGTAGGCATTACCTCATTTGATAGAACACATGGACATGTACGCATTACCTCATTTGATAGGACACACGGACATGTAGGCATTACCTCATTCGATAGGACACACGGACATGTACGCATTACCTCATTTGATAGGACACACGGACATGTAGGCATTACTTCATTCGATAGGACACACGGACATGTACGCATTACCTCATTCGATAGGACAAACGGACATGTAGGCATAACCTCATTTGATAGGACACACGGACATGTATGCATTACCTCATTTGATAGGACACACGGACATGCAGGCATTACCTCATTTGATAGGACACACGGACATGTAGGCATTACCTCATTGATAGAACACACGGACATGTACGCATTACCTCATTTGATAGGACACACGGACATGTAGGCATTACCTCATTTGATAGGATGCACGGACATGTACGCATTACCTCATTTGATGGGACATACGGACATGTACGCATTACCAAGGGCGTAGGCAAGGGGGGGCTTGGGGGGGCTTGAGCCCCCCCAAATTTTGACGGCCGGCAAAAAAAAAAAAAAAAGAACAAAACAAAACAAACAAACAAACGAAAAAAGGAAAGAAAGAAAGAAAAAGAAACCTAACATAGCATATAAGATCACGTATCTTATTCAATTATTACAGGAGAAGTAAACTTATCACCGCCAGTGCATACCATTAGGCCTAAAATAAGATTGCAATTGATCAGTGATCAAAGCCATAGATTGACGATTTCGGGCTTCAATCGAGAATGGAATAGTGTGCTCCAAATCCAATCAAATGCCGCCTATTTGGACAAAAAACATCAAAACTTCCGATGAGGAGAATTTTTCGTAACTTTTTCACTACAAACTTATTTTGTTTTTCAATTGAGATCCCAGTACTTCTTTATTCACAAACAAGAGATATACAAACTCTCAACTACTTTTCATAAAGAAACCCTAGAAATAAACCTACTGTCTTTCCCAGATAATAAATCCCAGACGTTTTTGGTGATATTTCGGAGAATATTTATCGTACAACATTGAAACTTCACACAGTATATAAACTAAAAAGCCCGAATTGTATTTCTGTCTTTCATTAAAATTTGTTGAGAACTGACCAAAGTCGCCGATAACTACCATGTTATTTTGGGGCCACGATAACTTTGATCTGCCATTGTTAAAACATGCGAGCTTGACGTAAAAAGTCAAAATTATCTCACAAATTTCCCATCTAATTTTTGTTTTCGCGATTTATTGAGAACTACTGGAGGGGAATAAATTTAGTATTTTTTTTATCTACTGTGTGAAATTTCAGTGTTGTCGGATAAATTGTCCCAGAAATATCGTCGGAAACGTCCGAGACGAAACGTGCTCAGACACGCGCTGCTATCGGGGGCACGACAGTATTGTCTAAGGATTAACTTGAAATATAGTGCAAACCTGAGACTGAATGATCACTTCAGCTTGTATATCATTGCAGTGATCGTCTTTGTTATGAGACATTTTGGGATAAATCAAAGTTCAGTTGTTACAACGTTATACTACTCAGATGCTCCCAGAGAGTGCCAATTTACCATCAAGTTTCAAAAAAAATTCTTAAGCTGCGAGGGGGGATACCCCCCTCTCAGACTCTCCCCCTCTCAAGCCCCCCCAAATCTGACAACTTGTCTACGCCCTTGGTACGGATTCCGTACGCACAATTGAATGGTATATTACAGAACTAGTGGCATGGTTATTAATATCAAGTATCATATGACCATCCACGTCAATACGACGAGAACATGAAGTAAAACTACAAAATGTTTTACTCCAGGTGCTCCAACTTGCATGCCGACGAGTGGTTGGTGAGTGTTATCATTAAATGAACCTAGTTATAAGAACCTTGAAGGCTTCATGGTTGTTTCGAGAGAAAGCGTTTCGCTGATGGTATAGGATAACGTATCAGTATAGTTTGAGTAACTCGCCTGCTCCAAAACCCACATAGAATGAAGTCGTTGTGTGATTGACTTTCACACAAAGGGCATTGGGCCCGACTTAAGACGTTATGTGGCGTTTAAAAAGGGATTTGGGCCAATATCACGCCTGTTTAAAAATACTGAATGTTATCGCGGCAGGCGATTTGTTGTTGTACGAGAACATATAAGAATAAGAGGAACAATTTATCCATTAATGCACAATTAGCATATAACAGGTATATGTTCCGTAGAATCAGTTCGCTGATCAGTTTACCTATACACAGTGATAGAATTAATTCAGACTGTGTCAAATCCGTCACAATAGGGCATGCTATATATATTATCAGATATCTCACTAAACTGCAGTAAATTACATCAGCCTGTATTCTACAGATTTGGAAGATACATTCTGTACACAACTGGAACATTAACTTCTAATCATCCAAGCGATGTACAACTGGAACATCAACAAGGTTATGTGCTCGTCATGTGAGGTTTGACGCAACGTCATGGTGACCTTGATCGGACAATGCTTTTTATACATGAACACGTGTTGGTATTAGACCAGTGGCCGAAAACTACAACTGTTAATTTTCATCAATCATCGCCGGTGGTACTAACCTTTCAATTTCATTCAATGCACCAAATTCACCGAATTCGGAGTAACGGAAGAGCGACTGCATTCATGGACATCATTTCAACGAATGTTCCTCGGGAATGACCAAACGATCTTTTGATTGAAATTGTACTTTAATGGCCGCTTCCCATACGGATTTCGGGGCCCATCAACTCAATGTTTTATTTAAATTTCATGGTACATGTCGTTGTTCATTCAAGATCTTTACAAGCGCTATATATATTTTAGAATACGATTTAAGCAAACGATCGCGGACTGGCCAGCTATTTATAACCTGCTAGTGTTTCCTATGAGTGTAGCCAGCCTCCAGAGACGCACGTGCGATATTGGCAACACGTATGTCCTCTAGCAAATCCATCCACTCGTTCTATCATTTGAGGAAGTTCATATATACATAATCTGAAACTTCTGTTTCAATCTATTCAGATAAAACAAACATCATGTCAACTGGTCATTCTTTCACACTGCCTTTGTCAATATTATGGGATATAAAATTATATCAATAATATGGGAGAGTATCGAATGCTACATTTGTTTGCATGCAGTTATTGTAAAACGGAACGCTTCAGTTCGAGATCAAGGTAATATATTGACGACTCATATACCCTTATTTACGGTGTTCATGCGATAACTGTGTGGTATATTTACAACCACTGTCATGGTTATTACTACCAAGTGGGTAGATACCTGTATATGGCCATCCACGTTAATATGACGAGAAAATTATGTAAAACTACAAAAGGACTTACGCCAGGTGCTCCAACATGCATGCTGAGAATACAGGCATATACTAAAGAGTGGTCGGTGTGCGTTATCATTAAATGAACCTAGTTATATCTGGGGGATCTTCCAGGCTCCATGGTTAAATTGAAAAAAAGCGCTTTGTGAAAACGGATCAGTATAGTTTGAGTATCACACATGCTTCAAGAACCACATAGAATGAAGTCATTGCGTGATGGACTTATCACAAAGGGTACTGGACCAGACTTATACGTTTGTGACGTTTAAAAATAGATTTGCACCAATACCACACGCATGTTTGAAAATACTGAATGTTGTCGCGACAGACGATATGTTGTTGCGCGAGAACAAAATCCATTCAGTCTGTTATCAAGGGCGTAGGCAAGGGGGGGCTTGGGGGGGCTTGAGCCCCCCCAAATTTTGACGGCCGGCAAAAAAAAAAAAAAAGAACAAAACAAACAAACAAACGAAAAAAGGAAAGAAAGAAAGAAAAAGAAACCTAACATAGCATATAAGATCACGTATCTTATTCAATTATTACAGGAGAAGTAAACTTATCACCGCCAGTGCATACCATTAGGCCTAAAATAAGATTGCAATTGATCAGTGATCAAAGCCATAGATTGACGATTTCGGGCTTCAATCGCGAATGGAGTAGTGTGCTCCAAATCCAATCAAATGCCGCCTATTTGGACAAAAAACATCAAAACTCCCGATGAGGAGAATTTTTCGTAACTTTCACTGCAAACTTATTTTGTTTTTCAATTGAGATCCCAGTACTTCTTTATTCACAAACAAGAGATATACAAACTCTCAACTACTTTTCATAAAGAAACCCTAGAAATAAACCTACTGTCTTTCCCAGATAATAAATCCCAGACGTTTTTGGTGATATTTCGGAGAATATTTATCGTACAACATTGAAACTTCACACAGTATATAAACTAAAAAGCCCGAATTGTATTTCTGTCTTTCATTAAAATTTGTTGAGAACTGACCAAAGTCGCCGATAACTACCATGTTATTTTGGGGCCACGATAACTTTGATCTGCCATTGTTAAAACATGCGAGCTTGACGTAAAAAGTCAAAATTATCTCACAAATTTCCCATCTAATTTTTGTTTTCGCGATTTATTGAGAACTACTGGAGGGGAATAAATTTAGTATTTTTTTTATCTACTGTGTGAAATTTCAGTGTTGTCGGATAAATTGTCCCAGAAATATCGTCGGAAACGTCCGAGACGAAACGTGCTCAGACACGCGCTGCTATCGGGGGCACGACAGTATTGTCTAAGGATTAACTTGAAATATAGTGCAAACCTGAGACTGAATGATCACTTCAGCTTGTATATCATTGCAGTGATCGTCTTTGTTATGAGACATTTTGGGATAAATCAAAGTTCAGTTGTTATAACGTTATACTACTCAGATGCTCCCAGAGAGTGCCAATTTACCATCAAGTTTCAAAAAAAATTCTTAAGCTGCGAGGGGGGATACCCCCCTCTCAGACTCTCCCCCTCTCAAGCCCCCCCAAATCTGACAACTTGTCTACGCCCTTGGTTATGCTGACCATTCTAACTTGCATCTTGTGTTTATGACTGTACCGCTTTATGCACTTTTCTATAGAAAATAGCAGAGTAACCAATTAAGTGTATGTCACCGCGAAAATAATTGTCGGAGACGCCGGATTGTCTGCGGCTTTATAACAATTACACAGAGAGTTTCTTGAATAACGGTATTAAGATACTATTGTGAAACATTTACAAGTTGCAGATGGTGGTTTCCAAGTCTTCTCACCCGTCTTCACCAATATGGCAAATCTGACACATATATTGGTTCCAAAATTAGTTCTTTAATGTCCGCTTCGTACTTGGGAGCTAAAATTATGAAGCCATGCTTGATTCTTGTCCGACATTCTCGTACCCTTTGCCACACCGGTGGGATATTATGGCGGCTGTTATGCCGGGTCAAACCATAATTGAACATTCCATTACAAACCTTTTTGCTATTACCTGTGTAATAGGATAAACATTGGGGAAAAATATACACAAACCCTACGAGGCACAAATCCTCCCTCATTTTTCTATTTCTGAAAGGTTTGTCCGTGAATAAATCGTCGTAGCTATCTTAATGTATTTCTGA